>PVJA010046601.1:0-15040 GCA_004027025.1 Myocastor coypus
AAAAAAAAAAAAAAAAAAAAAAAAAAAAAAAAAAAAAAAAAAAAAAAAAAAAAAAAAAAGGTTCTAAAAAAAAAAAAAAAAAAAAAAAATAAAATAAAAAATTCTAAAACAAAACAAAACAAAAAAACATAAAACAAGAAGGCCAGGAAGACCATGTGCTGAAGTTATTCATTAATTGAAGAGTGGTGTGAATGGTAAATAGTCTTCCAGAAAGCAAAGGGGGAGCCCTATCTATAACCTCAGCTATCCAGAGGCTGGGGCAGGAAGATCAGAATTTTGGAACTAAACTAGGTTTGTTGGTGCACACCTGTAAACTCAGTACTCAGGAGTCTGAGGCAGGGGTATCTTCGCACATTTTCCAGGCCAGCTTAGGCTATACAGTGTTTAGGCCAGCCTGACTATAAAGTAAAACCCTGTCTCCAAGAACATAAAACAGCCCCGCATGGTGGCACACATCTGTAATCCCAGAATTTGGAAGGCTGAGGCAGGAGGATTGGTGAGAGTTCGAGACCAGCCTGGGCTACAAAAGTGACCTCAGGGGCCCGGCAGCATGGCTCAGTGGTCTAAAGCACCTGCTTAGGAAAGCTTGGGCGGCTGCAGGGACTGCGGTTCGGTCCCCGGCACCACATGCTGCGCCAGCCCTGCCCTCAGGGCAGGCTGAGCTGGCCATAAAAATAAATAAACAAACAAAAGGTTCTGAAACAAATAAATAAATAAATAAAATTTTAAAAAAAAGAAAGGAAGAAAGGAAAAAAAAAAAAGGGTCTGGTGGTGTTGCTCAGCTGCCGACAGTCCCGTGGCGAACGCGTGTAGGCCTGAGTTCCATCCCAGACGGGCGCGGGAGACAAGCCGAGCTGGTCTACAGGCGGCAGGGCCAGCGAGTTGCGGGATCCGGGACAGACCAGCACAAGCCCTGCAGATGGGAGCCGCTTCCAGCTGCAGGCTGGCGTGGGAACTCGGACCCCCAGAGGCGGGGCGCACAGATGGGCGGGGGCCAGGGCGGCAGATGGGTGCGAGGCCGGGCGGGGCCGCGCCACAAAGGGGAAGGGCAGATGTCGCGGCCAGATGTTCGTGGGAGCTGGATGGGGGCTGGGAAATGGCTCCCTCACTCCTCCTCGGGGAGGCGTGCCGAGTCAGGCCTTTCACCCCGGGCTACCCTCGTCTCCACCTCTGGAAAGGACTCGAGCGATCTCCACACGGGAAACTGGTTGGAGCGCTCCGCCGCGCTGCGGCGTCCAGCGATCTCCCAGCTCCTCAGCCGCTGCCTTGCTGGGTTCCCAGTCCCCTGCCCATGTCAGCCGAGCAGGGCCCTGTGGACGGGGGTCCATGAGAAGAAGCCAGACACTGCTAGAGGTCACTGCAAGCAGCGCGCTGGGTGGTTCCTGTGCACCGCAGCCTCGAGGCCCCAACCACCCTTACTCCTTCCCTGAACCCGCAGAAGCTCTCCCTGAGCGGTTTTTATTCTGGGGATGACATCTGTGGAGTCATGCAGAATGTATGTTGGCTCCTCTGGTGATGGGCACCATGAAGAAAAATAAGTGAGGAAAGCAGGGGAATAAAGAGGTCTAGAGGTTAGGGTGGGCTGTGGTCTTACCTCAATTGCTGGAGGTCATAACAGGATCCCCCAAGAAGGGGATATTTCAGTAAATGTTTCTTCTCTGCGGTTCAACAAAAGAAACATTCTGAGGGGTCCGGAAGACAGCTCCATGGCACAAGTGCCTGCCTGGCAAATGCAAGGTCGTGAGTTTGAACCTCGGTCCCACCAAGAAAAAAGAAAGAAAGAAAGAAAGAAAGAAAGAAAGAAAGAAAGAAAGAACGATTCTAGGCAGAAGTCACAAGCAGGGGCTGGTGAGATAGGTCAACAGACTAAGCACCTCTTTAGGCAAGCACAGGGACCTGGGTTCGGTGCCCCACACCACATGACATGTTGGTACCTACCTCCGACCTGCTGAGTGGGCCCCCCAACGCTGAGGAGGCTGAAAACAGAAGGAGGATCGCTAGGAGTCCGAGCTGCATAGTGAGAACCTGTACCAAATACATTAAAAAATAAATAAAATAAAGAGTCATAGGCAGAACAAAGGTTCTGAGGCAGAGGTATGGCTGCCTGGCCTGAGGGAACAAAAGGATCATGGGAGCCAGGAGGAAGGCAGCAAGAACCTAGGGGCGAAGAGACAGTGGGGTGGGGGTGATTGCAGTGAGGGCCATGTCCTTTGCTCTGGGTGAGGCCAGGGTCATGTGGAGTTTCAGACCCAGGAGGATTAATATCAGTCAGTTGGACACAGGTCACAGCTGTCTTGTGTGTGAGATAGAGGCCTGTGATCTCCAGGCACACTTCGCCCTTTGAGGGGCAGTAGTTGGTTTAGGTCAGTGTGTTAAGGTTCCCAGGTCAACCTGATGTGTTTTCATAATGTGATCAGTTTGGTATTCTCGATTTGAACAGGACCTGCTGTTTCTAACACTGGCAGAAGGGGCTGGGAGGGGCAGGCACTCTGCACAGTGACTGTACAGTGTGCCTGTCTCTGCTCCCAAGAGCAGTGGAGGGGAACTGCTAAGTGCCTAATTCTCAGGTCTCCTTGTGGTCCCAGGTACCCTGGAGCAGCACCTTCACCTTTGGGAGGTTGTCATAGGGGTGCACGCAGCTGTACTGAGTGGTGTGTATACAGGAAGAGCAGCCAGTTGGAAAAGACCCATCTGTCCACCTGGGCATTGTTTGGATAAACAACATAGCCTAGGGAGCTGTAAGTGGGAATGAAGAGCAAGGGGGTAGCTTGCAGCCTCTGCTCTAACCCTTGCTACTCAGGAGGCCAAGACAGGAGGAATGCAAGTTCAAAGCTAGACTGGGCAACTTGGCGAGAACTTGTCTCAAAACAAAAACAAACGAATAAAAAAGGTTACAATATAACTCAGTAGTAGAGGGCTGGGATATAGCTCAGTAGTACAAGGCCTGCCTAGCAGATGCAAGGTCCTGAGTTCAATTTCATACTCACACACACAGAGTAAAAAAATTTCTTACGGGGCTGGAGATATAATTCAGTGGTATAGCGCCTGCTGAGCTAATGAAAAGTCCTGAGTTCAATTCTCAGTACCCTCAAAAAAAAAAAAAAAAAAAAAAAAAAAGCCCTCATTAGTAGAGCCCCTTGGGTTGTCTGTAGCCCTTCAGTCATCGTCATTAGCATCATGATGTGAAGAGAGTGGGTGAGGAAACTGTTATTCAAGGTGCTTTGTGTGGAAATAGAACAAATGCAGAGTGGTATCCCTAGACCACCACCACTTGTGTTTAAAAACTACCTGTATATGGAGTTTTAGCACCTTGCAGTTGCAGGCTGAAGCAGGAGGATACTAAGTTCCAGCCCATTCTGGACAACCTACTGATTTAGTGAGACCCTGTCACAAACAAACAACCACAAAGGCCAGAGCCAGGTGTGGTGGAGGCACACACTTGCCTACAATCCCAGCACTTGGGAGGCTGAGGCAAGAGGATTTGCCATATGCTCCACAGACCTTGTCTCCAAAAGCAAAACAAAATGAACCCCAAAACCCAAAGGCTAGGAATATAGTTCAGCAAAAAAGAAATTCTATATTTGTAGTGTTTGCTTATAGCTCATTAGGAGATAACATTGGAGGGGAAGAAGGGAGATATTTGCTGTTCTTTTTTTCGGTCAAGGGCATCTAACCAAGGCTCTCTGCTAGGCAAATGTTCTATTTCTGAGGTTCACTGCAGTCTTAGCGTATACTGTTTAAGGCACAAAGATTCTATGATCTTGGGTTTGGAATGTGGGCTCCTGTGGAAGGCTCAGACTTAAAGTGAATTATTTATTTATTTATTTATTTATTTATTTATTTGAGACAGGGTCTCACTATGCAGTTCAGGCTGGCCTTGAGCTCACTTTTGTAGCCCAGGCTGGCCTCGAACTCACAACAGTCCTCCTACCTACCCTCCTGAGCGCTGGGATTACATGTGTGCACTACCATGCCCGGCTGAATTTTTTTTTTTTGGGGGGGGACAAGGATTCAAATCCAGGACCTTGCACTTGCCAGGCAGGCATTTGAGCCATGGAGCTATCTCCCCAGCCCCTGAATTTTTATTTATTTATCTAATTTTTTTTTTTTTTTCTTGTTTCAGAACTTTTGTTTATTTTTATGGCTGGCTCAGCCTGCCCTGTGGGCAGGGCTGGCACAGCATGTGGTGCCAGGGATCGATCTGCGGTCCCTGCAGCTGCCCAAGCTTTCCTAAGCAGGCGCTTTAGACTGCTGAGCTATCTTGCCTGCCCTGCAGGTACTTTAATCTGCTGAGATATTTGGCTGGCCTTTCCAAGTTTCCTTTTTTTTTTTTTTTTTTGTGGGACCAGGGTTCTTGCTCAGACCTTGTACTTGCCAGGCAGGCACTTGTGCCACAGAGCTATCTCTCAGCTCCCCAAGTTTACATTTGATGGGGCCTTGATTCTTTTTTTCCTTTCTTTCTTTTGTCTTTTTGAGACAGAGTCTTGCTATGCAGTTTAGGCAGACCTTGAGCTCACTTTTGTAGTCCAGGCTGGTCTCAAACTCACACCAGTCCTCCTGCCTTTGCCTCCCAAGTGCTGCCAAGGGATTATAAGTGTGCACCACCACACCTGGCTAGCACTTCCATTATATATATATATATATATATATATATATATTTTTTAATATTTATTTATTTTTCGGGACCAGGGATTGAACTCAGGACCTTGTGTTTGCCAGGCAAGCGCTTATTCTACTGCGCTATCTCTCCAGCCCCAATTTTTTATTTTTATATTTTTGTCCTTCTTTTTTTTTTTTGTCTTTTTGAGACAGGGTCTCGCTATGCAGTTCAGGCTGGCCTTGCGCTCACTTTTGTAGCCCAGGCTGGTCTCGAACTCATACTGATCCTCCTGCCTCAGCCTCCCAAGTGCTGGGATTACAGGCGTGAGCCACCACACCCGGCTCTATATATATATATATATATATATTTTTTTTTTTTTTTTTTTTTGCGGGACCGGGGTTCAAACTCACGACCTTGCACTTGCCACACAGGCACTTGTGCCTCGGAGCTATCTCCCCAGACCCCCATATTTTTGTCTTTTTGAGACAGGTTATTTCTGTGCAGTTCAGGCTGGCCTTGAGCTTACTTTGTAGCTCAGGCTGGTCTTGAATTTGCAATAATCCTCCTGCCTCAGCCTACCTGTTGCTGGGATTACAGGCTGGCACTACCACACCCAGCTGTACAGACACTCTAGAAAAAAAAAAGACTTCCAGAATTGTTTCAGATAGTGGCAAGAACAATTGGAATAAGTATATTCATAGCCAGAGAGAGTATTTTTAGGGGAATTCGTGGCAATGAACTTTTTTTTTTTTTTTGCTGGCTGAGGCCACCTTAACGGCAGATCTAATGCTCCATGTGGGAGTGGGGATCGAACTGCGGTTCTTGGCTCCTGAGAGTGCGAAATCATGTGCAGAGTTTGCAGAATCATGTGCTTTCACCCATGGAACTACCTGGCGAGCCCCTGGAAAATGAGCTTTTTACTGTAATTACTCTTTTTTTTTTACTTATTTATTTATTTAAAGGTTGGCTCAGTCTGCTCTGGGGTGGGGTGGGGGTGCTGGCGCAGCATGTGGGCCAGGGATCAAACGGTGGTCCCTGTGGTTGCCTAAGCTTGCCTAGACAGGCGCTTTAGACTGCTGAGCCATCTCGCTGGCCCCAAAGTTAATCTTTCTATTTGTAAATTTTTGCAGAACCGCGGATCAAACTCAGGGCCTTGCACTTATCAGGCAGGCACTTGTGCCCCTGAGCTATTTCCCCGGCCCCTTTACCGTAATTAATCTTTTTTTTTTTTTTTTTTTTAATTTTATTTATGGGCCCAGCAGGATGGCTCAGTGGTCTAAAGTGCCTGCTTAGGAAAGCTTGGGCGGCTGCAGGGACCACGGTTTGATCCCCAGCACCACATTCTGTGCCAGCCCTGCCCTGAGGGCAGGCTGAGCCAGCCATAAAAATAAATAAGTAAACAAAAGTTCTGAAACAAGAAAAAAAATTTATTTATGTTATGGCCAGCTCAGCCTACCCTGTGTGTGGGCCTGGTGTAGCATGTGGTCCCGGGGATCGAACCTTGGTCCCTGCAGTTGTCTAATTGTTTAGGCAGGCACTTTAGACCACTGAGCTATCTTGTCGGCCCCCGTAATCAATCTTTTCAAAAATTAATTATTTTTGTGGGACTGGGGCTCGAATTGACAACCTTGCACTTGCCAGTCAGGCGCTTGTGCCACGGAGCTATCTCCCAGGTCCCCGTAATTAATTTTTTAAAAGATTTAAATATTTTGATCACATCAAGTAACTGTGGGTGATAATGTAGTGGTTATGATATCAGGCTCTGGGGTGAGGTGAAACCGAGTCCAGTGTGAGTCCTGTTACTTTGGGCTTGTAGTAGCACCGCAGGCAAGTGGTTGGGGACGCAGCTCCTCCTTTGCAAAGGGGGTCCCAATAGTGCCACAGCGAGGGTAGCGTTGGGGGCACGCTGTGACAGTGATGCAGTGCACTCCATCCAGCTAGGTTCGGCTCAAGGCCTCAAAAAACGGTGATTATTGGAGCTTCTTCTTTTTTTAAATTTTATTTATTTGTTTCTTATTTCAGAACTTTTGTTTGTTTGTTTGTGTATTTATTTATTTTTATGGCCGGCTCAGCCTGCCCTGAGGGCAGGGCTGGCGCTGCAAGTGGTGCCGAGAATAGAACCGCAGTTCCTTTCCTGAAGCCATTTAAAAGCTTTCCCAAGGAGGCGCTCTAGACCACTGAGCCATCCTGCCAGGCCCTGGAGCGTCTTTTTTTTTTCTTCCTTTGTGTCGCTGGGGATGAAGCCGGGGTCTCCGGCCAGACAAGGTCTCACAGCGCCGCACCCCAGGCTTGCTGTTTCTTCGTCCCTGCTGCTCTCCATCTGGCCGGAGCCCAGGCCCGAGCTGTCCCCGCCCCGTGCCACCTCCTGCGGGACTCAGTGTGGTCGACTGCTGTTTGCAGCTGGGACATGGAAGACCCCGGGTCGCCCGCCGAGTCCCGGCGTGGAGGTCCAGGCCCGCGGGGGAAGGGCGCCACTCCCGCCCCGCCCCCTTCCTGGGAAAACCCGACAGGTGGCGGCCCGGCCATTGTGCGCCCGCGGCGGCGCGCGGGAGGACGGGAAGATGGGCGCTTCGTTAGCATGAGAATCCGGGAGAGGCCACACAGGCGGGACAGGGGCTCAGGTCCCGAGAGACTCATTCAAAATCCCGGATAATGGGACTCCCGTCCCTGCTTGATTTCTTGTTTTAGGACCTTACCATTCTGTGGGCTTAAAAGAGGCACAGACTGAAAAGCAATTTAAAAGAAGGACCCCCGCCCGGACGCGCAGCTTTCCCACCAGGGCGCTGTGCACTGACACAGAAGGGGCCTTGGGGCGGCGCAGTCACCTCCAAGGCCTCCCTAACAGGGCCTGCGGCCCCTTCTTTGCTCTTTGAGTCTTGGGGAGGCCTAGGGCACTTGGCTATTATTTGTTAAGCAAATTAGAAGTATACCTAAGGCTTAACAATTTTTTTTTTAAATTTTTATTTATCTTTTTTCTTGTTTCAGAAGCTTTATTTGCTTATTCATTCATTTTTATGACTGGCTCAGCCTGCCCCGAGGGCAGGGCTGGCACAGCATGTGGTGCCGGGGATCGAACTGAGGTCCCTGAAGCTGCCCAAGCTTTCCCAAGCAGGCGCTTTAGACCACTGAGCCATCCCGCTGGGCCCCCAACAATTTTTTTTAAAACAAACAATTTGGCCAGAGTAGAAAGGACTCTGGTGTTTGGCCAGGAGGCAGGCAGTCGAGAAAGAATAGTAAAATAACAGTAACAAAGCTCACTGACCACGTTGCCTTTCTTTTACAGATGATGAAACTGAGGCTTTAGATAGCTCAGTAGAATAAGCACTTGCTTGGCAAGTGCAAGGGCCTGAGTTCAGTCCCCAGTTCTGCAGAAAAAAAAGAAAAAGAAACTGAAGCTTTGCATCAGATGACTAAAGCCACATAGTGTCCGAGTCAGAAAACCTGTTTCTCTGTGCCTAGAGTTGGGGCTCTCTGGAGATTTTATATGATATCAGAAGATCCCACTGCTTAGGCAGTCCCAAGAGACACCAACACTAGGCAGTGACCCAGGCAGAGGAGCAGGAAGGATCAAAAAGCCAGATCTTTCAGCCTGTTGTGCTGGCACATACTTGCAATTTAGCATTCTGGGAGAGTGAGGCAGGAGGAGTCTAAGTTTGAGTCTAGTTTGGGTAATTTAATGGCTTAGTGAGACCTTATCTCAAAAGATAAACAGTGATGGCCCTTGGTTCAATCCCCAGGAGACTCCTACAGTCAGTTCCCTTCCTGCCTCCTCTGAGACAGAATCTCATTGGGTAGCTAAAACTTGCCTGAGCTCAGAGCTCACACCCCTCTGTGCCTCAGCCTTTTTTTTGCCGGACTGGTGTTCAAACTCATGATCTTGCACTTGTGCCATGGGGCTATCTTCCTGGCCCCTTCAGCCTCCTTAATGCTGGGATTATAGGCATGAGCCAATACACGTGGTTCTCTTTCATACATACTAACATAGGCATTTGCTCACATGTTGCCACAGATACTCCTAAGGATGCCAACACAGATACAAATACACATACATGAGGCAGGCAAGGTGTGGTAGTGCACTCTGTAATTGCAGCATCTGGGAGGCTTAGGCAGGAGGATCACTGGGAGTTTGGGGTCAGCCTGGGCTACAAAGTGAATTCAAGGCCAGGCTGAATTGCATAGTTAGACCCTGTCTCAAAATGATAAAAGAGGGGCCAAGGATATAGCTCAGAGGCATAAGAGCCTGCTGGCAAGGGCAAGGTCCTGAGTTTGATCCCTAATACCATGCACAAAAAAAGAAACCCAGGGGCTGGCGAGATAGCTTATTGGTCTAAGGTACACCTTCTTAGGCAAGCTTAGGCAACCAGAAGGACCCCAGTTCCATCCCTGGCACTACATGCTGTGCCAGCCCCTCCCCCAGGACAGGCTGAGCCGGCCATAATAAAAAATAAATAAAAATTTAAAAAACCTACCAAGGGGCTGGGGAGATAGCTCAGTGGAATAAGTGCTTGCCTGGCAAGCACAAGGGCCTGAGTTCGATACCCAGTCCTGCAAAAGAAAAAAAAAAAAAACCTACCAAAAGGCCGGCAGGATGCAGTCCTGCAAAAAAAAAAAAAAAAAAAACCTACCAAAAGGCCGGCAGGATGGCTCAGTGGTCTAAAGCGCCTGCTTAGGAAAGCTTAGGCGGCTGCAGGGACCGCGGTTTGATCCCCGGCACCACATGCTGTGCCAGCCCTGTCCTCAGGGCAGGCTGAGCCAGCCATAAAAATAAATAAAAACAAAAATTCTGCAACAAAAAATAAATTCTTAAAAAAAAAACAAGGGGCGCACGCCTGTAATCCCAGCACTCGGGAGGCTGAGGCAGGAGGATTGGTGCGAGTTCGAGACCAGCCTGGGCTACAAAAGTGAGCTCAAGGCCAGCCTCAACTGCATAGCGAGACCCTATCTCAAAAAAGACAAAAAAACAAAAAACAAAAAACAAGGGGCTTGGTGGGATGGCTCAGTGGTTTAAAGCGCACGCCCAGCTCTGAGACCTATGTCTCCACCCTTCTTTTTCTCTTCTTTCTTCAGAGTCCCAAATGGGCCAAGGTCAGCCTGAAAGGGGTTGGCACCCCACTTTTGGGAGGCCTTGATGCATTCTCCCCAGTGCCAGGCCACTGCTTTGCCTTGAGACAGCCAGGAGAAAGGCAGTGGCCTCAGCCCTTGCCTCACAGGCAGGGGTCTTCACCTGCAGATCACTGATTGGCCAACAGGTTCTGCTTCAGAGTGAGGAAGACTGGAAGCCGTGTAGGCCCTGGGTGGGATGATTAACCACTGACCTAACTGGAAGGGAAAAAGCGTAATTGAAGAAGCAAAGCAGGTGTCAAGCCAATATGCACTGTAGATCTGATCTGGGTTAAAACAATACATATACAAGCCCGGCGTGGTGGCGCACGCCTGTAATCCCAGCGCTCAGGAGGCTGAGGCAGGAGGATTGATGTGAGTTCGAGATCAGCCTGGGCTACAAAAGTGAGCTCAAGGCCAGCCTGAACTGCATAGCGAGACCCTGTCTCAAAAAGAAAAAGAAAAACAAAAAACAAAAAACAAAAAAACAACAACCCCAAGAAACCCCAATACATATACAGAGTAAGCAGGGCAGGGTTGAGGATGCGAAACAGGGCTAGGGGTCTGCCTAGCATGGACCAGGTCTTGAGTTCCATTCCTAGCACCTTAAAAACCAAACAGAAGGGCTGGGGAGATAGCTGCATGGCACAAGTGCCTGCCTGGCAAGTGCAAGGTCATGAGTTTGAACCCTGGTCACGCCAAAAAAACAAAACAAAACAGATAAAACCAAACAAACCAAAACCAAACCATAGCCGGGCGTGGTGGCTCACGCCTGTAATCCCAGCACTTGGGAGGCTGAGACAGGAGGATCGTTGTGAGTTCGAGACCAGCCTGGGCTACAAAAGTGAGCTCAAAGCCAGCCTGAACTGCACAGTGAGACCCTGTCTCAAAAATAAAGTAAAAAAAAAAAAAAAAAAAAAAAAAAAGGAAAAAAAGGGAAAAAAAAAAACCCCAAAACCAAGCCATAAACTATAATCAGCCCAGAAAAAATATCATAGTGTCTATGTTAAGGTGTTAGCAATTACTGCATCACAAAAACGTGCTGTTGTATCACCCTCTTGTTTTCAGAAATTCTCCCTTAGTCTAGAGCCCAGGCTGGCTCAATCCTCCCCACTCAGCTTCTCCAGTGCTGGGATTACAGGTGTGCACAGCTCCATTAGGTGTAGGAAGGAAATGTTCTTGACTGCTGAGTCTTCGGCAGGTTTATTTCCCCATCTGTATAGCGAGCCTCACCATGGTGGAAGAGCTGAGTAGGTACCGTGGAATGGTGCTGCTCACACAGTGAAGCACAGAAGTCAGTTAGAAACCTTCCCTGATGCTCCTGCCAGCCGTGCTGCCCAGTGCGGACCAATACCTCCTGTTGCCTGTAGGCATGGGTGTGTGTTAGGAGCCTGGGCTGGTGCACGAGGCCTGCTCTTCTCTAGGTTTGTTTGTTTACTTATTTATTTGTCCTTTTGAGACAGGGTCTTGCTATGCAGTTGAGGCTGTCCTTGAGCTCACTTTTGTAGCCCAGGCTGGTCTCGAACTTGCACCAATCCTACTGCCTCAGCCTCCCAAGTGCTGGGATTACAGGTGTGAGCCACCACGCCTGGTTATTAATTAATTAATTAATTAATTGTCTTTTTGAGACAGGGTCTCGCTATGCAGTTGAAGCTGGCCTTGAGCTCACTTTTGTAGCCCAGGCTGGTCTCGAACTTGCACCGATCCTCCTGCCTCAGCCTCCCGAGTGCTGGGATTACAGGTGTGCACCACCACGCCCGGCTATTTATTTATTTTTATTTTATTTATTTATTTATTTATTTATTTTGTCTTTTTGAGACAGGGTCTCACTATGCAGTTCAGGTTGGCCTTGAGCTCACTTTTGTAGCCCAGGCTGGTCTCGAACTCACAGCGATCCTCCTGCCTCAGCCTCCCGAGTGCTGGGATTACAGGCGTGCGCCACCACGCCCGGCTATTTATTTTTATTTTTATCTTTTTTGTGGGACCAGGGATCGAACTCACGACCTTGCACTTGCCCAGCAGGCACTTGTGCCTTGGAGCTATCTCCCCAACCCCTATTTATTTATTTATTTATTTATTTTTTTGTGGGACCAGGGTTCGAACTCACGACCTTGCACTTGCCCAGCAGGCACTTGTGCCTCGGAGCTATCTCCCCAGCCCCCCCTATTTATTTATTTTTAAAGAATTTTGTAATTTTTTTTTTCTTGTTTCATAACTTTTATTTATTTATCTTCATGGCCGGCTCAGCCTGACCTGAGGGCAGGGCTGGTGCAGCATGTGGTGCCAGGGATTGAACCGCGGTCCCTGCAGCCGCCCAAGCTTTCCTAAGCAGGCACTTTAGACCACTGAGCCATCCTGCTGGGCCCCTCTTCTCTAGGTTTAATGCTTAAAAACTGTGTCATTTGTCAGCGGGATTCAGGAGGTTGAGGCAGGAAGGTCAGAGTTCAAGGCCAGCCTGAACTGTACAGTGAGCCCCTGACCCCAAAGCGCTGCTTTTCTCTTGAGCCCTTCACTGGGCTCCTTCAGGATACAGCCCAGATCCTCCTGCCTCAGCTTCCTGAACTTTGGGATTACAGGCATGTGCCATCAGCCCTTCCCGCTAGCACCGCCTTCCCACATCTTCAAACAACTTCACCTACTGGGGATCTCTAAGTTCACTTTCTGCCGATCTTTCCTTTTATATGTTCGCAGCCATCCACGAGCTGAAGAGGAAAAAGGGAGCTCAAAGCAGGCGTGCCTTGACCTTGGTGCAGAAAACGCTCCAGGCTGCAGGGCCACCCTAGAGCTCTGCACGAGGATGCCAGCGCTAAGCCGGGCGCAGGGCTACCCGCTGGGAGGCAAGGGGCACTGCGCTTGTCCCGAGTGGGAGGGAAGAAGCTTTCCATCCCGGCCCCGCCCCACCCCAGCAGCCAGCCGCGTTTCCTGCTCGCAGAGAGGGAGGGCGGCATGCCCATCTGGTGGCCCCCACGGAGCAAGAGCCGGCGGCCCAGACTCGCTGGAGCCAGGCGGCGGCCGCCCCCTGCCCGCCTGGAGAGCCCAGGTGTGGCCGCGGCGGGGGCGGGAGGTGGCGCTTTCCTTCCCGTTCTCGGCCCTTCCTGACGCCCAGCAGGATGTAGCCTCTCCCGCCCCCACGGCCGGGCCTGGAGTGGGGGAAGTGGGCCGCCCAACACCCTCGGCGTGGGACCCACGACCCTGCTTTCTTGGGAGGGGCACGGAATTGACCGCTTTGTGCAAGGTCAGCATCTGTTCCCCTGTACCTACCTACTTGCCCCTTAGGACGCAGATGGGAACGTGGGAAGCCGGGACACCCCTCCTGTGCAAAGTCGCACCTCGACTTGACCTTGATTTATTTGGCTGCTTTTCTCCAGAGCAAAATGTTAAGTTTGGGAACCAGATGTGATGGCACATGCCTCGCACAGTCTGAAAACTCTGGGGGCTGAGGCGGGAGGATCACCGCTAGTTCAAGGCCAGCCTGGGCTAGATGGTCTAAGGACAGCTTGAACTACATTGGCAAGATTTTGTCTCAGAAACTACCACAAGGGTCAGGGATGTACCTCAGCGGCACAGCGCCTGCCTGGGAAGTGGGAGGTCCAGAGTTTGATTCCTGATAGCAAAAAAGAAGAAGAGAAAACTGGAGTGTTTTTGCAAGTGGGAATTTGACTTTGGGTTCCCTGTTGTGTCTGGTGTGACCTGATTGGGTGTCTTTTTTTTTTTTTTTTTTTTTTGTGGGACCGGGGTTCAAACTCACGACCTTGCACTTGCCCAGCAGGCACTTGTGCCTCGGAGCTATCTCCCCAGCTCCCATGGGTGTCTTTTAAGATGAGGCCCAAGAGGGCCTAGGGCTTTCCCCTGGAATGCTGGACTTGCCTTGTAGGGAGGCTCTTACCTTAGGCCAGAGGAACTGGCGAACCTAGCCTGCTTCCCCCACCCCCAAGGAAGGATGCAGAAAATCAGAATCCCGCTTTCACACAAAAGTGAATGTAACACTAATAGGAGTCAAGAATCTTGGAGTCAGATGCCTCTTAGGAATCTGGTATGCTGGTGAATGCCTGTATTCTCAGCACTCAAGAAGCGGAGGCAGGATTATAGCAAGTTTGAGGCCAGCCTGAACTATAGAGCCAGAACCTGTCCAGACAAAGCCAAGTTGGAGCCGGGCGTGGTGGCGCACGCCTGTAATCCCAGCACTCGGGAGGCTGAGGCAGGAGGATTGGTGTGAATTCGAGAGTTGGGTGTAATGGCACATTCTAGTAATAAAGCATTGTGGAGTCTGAAAAACAAAAAATTGCCATGAGTTTAAGGCCAGCATAGACTACTGTAGTTTATTTTTTTGTCTCTTTGAGCAAGGCTGGTCTGAAGTGTTGGGATTACAGGCATTTGCCATTTCAGGCAAATTTTTTTTTTTTTTAAATTTTATTTATTTTTTCTTGTTTCAGAACCTTTATTTGTTTATTCACTCATTTTTATGGCCGGCTCAGCCCGCCCTGAAGGCAGGGCTGGCGCAGCATGTGGTGCCGGGGATCGAACCGTGGTGCTGGGGATCGAACTGCGGTCCCTGAAGCCGCCCAAGCTTCCCCAAGCAGGCGCTTTAGACCACTGAGCCATCCTGCTGGGCCCAGGTTGCTTTTGCATTATAGGAGATCAAACTCAGGACGTTGCATTTGTCAGGCAGGCACTCATGCCACTGTGCCATCTCTCCAGCCTTTACATAGTTTAAAGCTAGCCTTGCCGGGCGTGGTGGCGCACGCCTGTAATCCCAGCACTTGGGAGGCTGAGGCAGGAGGATCGGTGAGAGTTCGAGACCAGCCTGGGCTACAAAAGTGAGCTCAAGGCCAGCCTGAACTGCATACTGAGACCCTGACTCAAAAAGACAAAAAAAAAAAAAAAAAAAAGCTAGCCTGAATTACATAGCGAGGCTGTAGAGATAGCTTTGGTAAGCACAAGGACCTGGGTTCGATCCCCAGCACAAGTTATGCTGGCCACTAAGACAGGTATGGTGGCACACATCTGTAATTCCAGTGCTAGGGAAGCTGAGAAGGAGGATTACGAGTCTGAACTGCATAGTGAGATGCTGTACCAAATAAAAAGACTAGAGACGGCCCGGCGGGATGGCTCAGTGGTCTAAAGCGCCTGCTTGGGAAAGCTTGGGCGGCTTCAGGGACAGCGGTTCCATCCCTGGCACCACATGCTGCACCAGCCCTGCCCTCAGGGCAGGCTGAGCCGGCCATAAAAATGAGCGAATAAACGAAGGTTCTGAAACAAGAAAAAAATAAATAAAATTTAAAAATTCTTAAAAAAAAAAAAAAAGAGATTAGAGATGGCATCGTGGAGTGCAGTCCCAGC
>PVJA010046602.1:0-15036 GCA_004027025.1 Myocastor coypus
AAAAAAAAAAGTACGAGCATCTGGGCTGGGGAGATAGCTCAGTGGTATAAGTGCCTACCTGTATTTTTTTAAATATTATTTTTATTTTAAAGACTAAAAAAAAAAAAAAAGACTAAAAAAATAGCAGAAACAGGGGGCCCAGCAGGATGGCTCAGTGGTCTAAAGCGCCTGCTTAGGAAAGCTTGGGCGGCTGTATGGACTGCGGTTCAATCCCCGGCACCACATGCTGTGCCAGCCCTGCCCTCAGGACAGGCTGAGTGGGCCATAAAAATAAATAAATAAACAAACAAATGTTCTGAAACAAGAAAAAAAAAATAGCAGAAACAAAGATAGAAAAAACAGTAACAAGTAAGAGTACATATAGTACAGAATTTCAAAACCAGAAAATTTAACAATGGTTATATTACATATTTTCATCATCAGATTATAAGTGCTCACCTGTAAAGTACAAGGTCCTAAGTTCCAATTCTTGGAACCAAAAAACTCAAAAAACAATAAAGCATGAGTGTTTGGGCTGGGGAGATGGCTCAGTGGTCTAAAGCACTGTTTAGGCAAGCTTAGGCAACCGCAGGGACCACAGTTCAATCCCGTTCAATCCTCGGCACCACATGCTGCACCAGCCCCACTCCCAGGGCAGGCTAAGCCAGCCATAACATGAATAAATACAGTTTTTTTTTTAAATAAAAATAAAGCATGAGCATTTGACCCAGGTGTAAAGGCCCACTACCACTGGAGTTGGCTTTCACTTTGGTGCATGTGGGAATCAGCACCCGGCTTTTGAAACATCCTGACTCTGACCCAGGGCTCCTCTGGAATGTGTTCTTCACAAGGCCAGACACCCAGCGCAGGAGAGTGTTTGTGACACTCTCTTTTTAAGTACCTTGACATGTTTCCATCACCTTCCCTGCGGCCCCAAGTCTGGGGTGGTCACGTGCGCTTGGCCAATTAGTCTCTGCTAGTGCTGAGGAAGATGCTGCTATTCCCTCCCCTAGCGGAGGCAGCTGAGGTGCAGGGCGGCGAGTGGCCCAACCCTGCTTAGCTGCCATGATCAGCTGGGGGCCAGCGTATTCTGGATAGTCCAGCTGTGGGCCGGGTGAAAAACTTTCTCAAGGGCCAGAGCAACTCCAGGGTCACTATGCATCCTTCTAGAGAAGACTTAGGGCAGTGGGCGGAGCTATAGAAAGCAGAAGATAATCCCAAGTATTCTGCAGAGGAAGAGAATGGTGGTGGTACAGACCTAAGAGAAGCAATGGGGTGAGGCCAAAAAATAGGTATCACTTGACACCCCCACTTGCTAACAGAGAGCTACAAGTGTGTTCCCAAGCTTTCAGGAGCAGGAAGACCAAAGTCTGCTCTGCAGTCCACAGTACTGCAGAAAAAAGGCAGAGGTAGCATGAGTTCTCACAAATTCTCAGCTGCCAAACCAGACAGAGATGTATCCAGCAGAACACAGGTGGTTCCCACCCAAAGACAGGCTGTGTGAGCTCACCATGGCAGTCTCGTCTCTGTCCTGGTAGAGTCAGGACAGTGGCTTCCCTTGGTGGAGAGTGTTCACATTCCTTGTGAGGTTGCTGGAGTCCTAAGCCGGTGGCGGCTGAGCTCCAGGTGCCTCAATATGCTGGGTCCAGCCATCCATTCTGAAAGAAGCAATGGTGAGGAAAGGGACTTGTTCAGCATCGCTGTCTCAGGAAGATGAGGGAGATTAAGCATCCCCAGCTCTGTCTTCAGAGGTACTGATGACACTTGTTGTTCCTGGGGTCTAGCATGACTGCAGGGCAGAATGACCTGTGAGGGGTCATCAGAGAAGCAAGATGGCGCCCATTCCTTCAAGTACAGGGCAGTGACAGGACTCACAGGCACCAACTGCCTATGGCAGGGCCTGCAAATGTGGACAACCCTTTATTCTTTAAAAAAAATCTTTTGTTTACTTGGTACAAGCTGGAGACTATGTGGCTCCAGCTCCTAGTGATCCTCCTGTCTCAGCCTCCCCAGGTGCTGCGATTACAGGCCATCAGGGGCCACTGTGCTTGGTTTTGGTGGCCAGCACAGCTTGTGGTACTGAAGATTGAACCCAGGTCTTTATTTTTATTTATTTATTTAAAAGAATTTTTTATTTTATTTTCTTGTTGCAGAACTTTTGTTTGTTTGTTTATTTATTTTTATGGCCGGCTCAGCCTGCTCTGAGGGCAGGGCTGGAGCAGCATGTGGTGCTGGGGATTGAACCGCGGTCCATACAGCCGCCTAAGCTTTCCTAAGCAGGCACTTTAGACCACTGAGCCATCCTGCCGGCCCCTCCCCCAGGTCTTTATGCTTGCCCAGGGAGGGGCTTAGACCGCTGAGCTATTTCCCTGCTTTCCCCGCCCCCCAAATCCCTCGCTTCTTATCTTGTTGCTTTTGGCCTGAAGGAGGAGGAGTACCAGCTTTGCTCAAGGTTCAAAGGAAGCAGATACAATCTGAGGGCAGACACACTTGGCGTGTGTTCTCTTTGCAGTTGCCCATGGGACCGCTGTAGGCTGGGGGAAGAGTCTGCGCTCTTGGCAAAGGCAGCCTCTGAGTACATGTTATAATAGGGTCACAGGCTCAACCCCAGGCCATGGTGACCAGCAACAGGATGGGCAGGGCCCTGGCACCCAGCTCCGAGCTGGGGGGGATTTTGTTTTTTTGTTGTTGTGGTACTGGGGATGTTACCTGGGGCCTTGTGCTTACCAGGCAGGCGCGTATGTTGCTGAGCTATCTCCCCAGCCCTGGATAGGGTTATGGAGCACTCCAGAAGGAGCTGGGCAGGGTGGTTGGCATCCGTAATCCCAGAGATAGAGAGGCTGAGGCACAACGATTACATATTGGAAGCTATCCTGGTCTATATAGTGAATTATACTCTTAAAAATGAAAACAAAATAAAAAGCACTTCAGAATAAGCAGGGTGGCAGCCCTCTTTGCTTTGGGGGACAGTGTGAGGCCTGAGACCTGGATGGTGCTTTGGGGCTGGGGTGCAGCTTGGCGGTGGCGTGCTTGCCTAGTAGACACAGGCTAGCAACTGGCTGGGCATGGCGTGGCACAGCTGTAATTCCAGTGCTTGGGAGGCTGAGGCAGGAGGATCCCTATAAATCTGAGGCCAGCCTGCACCACAGATGAGCCTCTGTCTCCAAAGACAAAACCAAAAATCCTAGCTAAAGTTCAGTTTTTTTCTATTTTTTAAAAATTATTTTATTTATTTTTCTTGTTTCAGAACTTTTGTTTATTTATTTTTATGGCTGACCCAGTTTTTTTCTATTTTGACAAATAGTGTTTATTTAAAATGTTTTGGGGGCCCAGCAGGATGGCTCAGTGGTCTAAAGTGCCTGCTTAGGAAGTTTAGGTGGCTATAGGGACTGCGGTTCGATCCCTGGCACCACATGCTGTGCCAGCCCTGCCCTCAGGGCAAGCTGAGCCGGCCATAAAAATAAATAAAGTTTTAAAACAAGAAAAAAAAATGTTTTGAAGCTAAATGATCATTTGCTACTTTTTTAGGTAGCAGTACTTAGTTATTATTATTATTATTATTATTTTAAATTTTATTTATTTATATTTTTTCTTATTTCAGAACCTTTGTTTGTTTATTCACTCATTTTTATGGCCGGCTCAGCCCACCCTGAGGGCAGGGCTGGCGCAGCATGTGGTTCGGGGGATCGAACTGCGGTCCCTGAAGCTGCCCAAGGTTTCCCAAGCAGGCGCTTTAGACCACTGAGCCATCCTGCCGGGCCCTATTATTATTATTATTATTATTATTTTTTTTTTTGGTGGGAATGGGATTTGAACTCACGACCTTGCACTTGCCAGGCAGGCACTTGTGCCACGGAGCTATCACCCCAGCCCCATATATAGTTATTATTTATTTATTCATTTATTATTTATTTATTCATTGTGGTGCTTGGGTGGGAGGCAGAGCCTCGTGTATGCCAGGCGAGTGTCATGCTGCTGAGCTGGGCCCCAGCCCTGCAGGTGGTCTCATGTGCAATAAGGACCTCTGGATTGGGGACAGGATTGCTTAAACAAAATTATGATATGAAATGGCCAATTATACAACTGATAAGCATGATCCTTGTATTTGATATGAAAAGATTCAAACCACAACATTAAATAAATAAAGCAGGAAGCAAGACTATGTATAGTATATCACCTCAGCCAAGTTTGAAATATATATGTAGCCAAGAGTGGTGGTGCACGCCTGTAATCTCAGCACTCTGGGGATGCTGAGGCAGGAGGATCGCTGAGACTTTGAGGCCAGCTGGGGCTACACAGTGAGTTCAAGGCCAGCCTGAACTGCATTGTGAAACCCTGTCTCAGAATGACAGTCAATCCATCAATAAAAAATTAAACAAGAGGGGGCCGGCGGGATGGCTCAGTGGTCTAAAGCGCCTGCTTGGGAAAGCTTGGGCGGCTTCAGGAACCGCGGTTTGATCCCCGGCACCACATGCTGTGCCAACCCTGCCCTTGGGGCAGGCTGAGGCAGCCATAAAAATGAGTGAATAAACAAAGGTTCTGAAACAAGACAAAAATAGATAAATAAAAAATTAAAAAAAAATTAAACAAGAAACCAAATGTGTGTGTAGCAAGATACTGTGTTGTTTTTCTTTTTTTTTTTTTTTTTTTTTGTCTTTTTGAAACAGGGTCTCGCTGTACAGTTCAGGCTGGCCTTCAGCTCAGTTTTGTAGCCCAGACTGGTCTCGAACTCTCACCAGTCCTGCTTCCTCAGCCTCCCGAGTGCTGGGATTACAGGCCTGCGCCACCACGCCCAGCTTGTGTTGCTTTTCTTAACACCGGGTCTCATTTCCCCTTCAGAGACTTTCTGGAAGTGTTGGAGCAGCTTCATTTGTTAATTGCTTAGGTCCTGCATCTCGAGAAAGCCGATTGGTCTGGCGGTGAGAGTGAACGGGGAGTCACAAAGATCCCGAGGGGGACGCTGGCTGACCGGAGAGCGGGGAGCCACACGCACCTTCCCACAGCCCCCTTCAAGCCCAGAGGCTGATCCCTGAGGCCGCTGAGGAGCAGAGAAGGCCTGGCACGAGAGATATCTGTGCCCAGGAGAGACGTGGACCTAAACGGCAGCGTGCTGAGGTGGGTGCCAACTCGGGGTCGGCTTGTCACACCCGGCGGAACCGAACTAGCGTGGCGCGGGTGAGGACCATCGCCAGCCGCGGAACAGGGAGGACTAGCGAGGTTGCTGGGGGGAAGCCGTGGGCACCGCGGGCCCGGGCTGGCTCTCCTGGGCCGTTCTGCTGGGGACCCTGTCATGCTGGTGCTCCAGGTGAACTTGGCGGTTCTCATTGGAGGAGGAGCTCAGGACTCTGAGGGGGGCTGTGGTTCACCTTGGGGGAGCTCTGGCTCTCCCCCTGAGCGTCGCTTCCGGGCTCTGGAGGGGAAGATGGTGCGTTGCTCAGCCTCGAGGAGAGGCTTGTCACATTGGCTTTCCAATGATGGGAGCTCCGCTGTCCCCATCCTTGGGGGAGCTCGGGACCTCACTGTCGCTGAGGTTGGCCGTGGTACACTGGGGGAGCTCTGGTGCTCACCTTGAGCGTCCCTTTCTGGCTCCAGGGCAGAGCCCTCAGCCTGCCGGCACAGGTCCTGGCACAGACCTTCTAGCTTTTACCGCTGACCTTTAGGCCTTCCCAGTGCAGATCTGTGAAGCGGCCTGCGGAAGACACTGCTGTGGGCTCTGCGCCTCCACATGGCCTTCTGGGGCGCGTTGTTATGGGCTAGGTTTTCAGCTGGAGTCATGCAGGATATTTGGATCCAAGCCCTCAGTCTTTAGAGTGTGGACAGATGTCCTGAACTCGCTTTGACTATGACTCTTTGACTATTATAAAATAATCTTATAAAATGTGTTTCCTGTGTTGTATTGTTCCCCTTGCAAAAGCCCCATTTACAACAATGCCTGTCCCCAGCAGCACGGCCTCACAGCTGTTGCCTTTCACAAGAAGTGAACGTGCCTCGCTCCTGCCCTTGGATTAAACCAATGACTGCCCCAACCCCAGGACTCCAGGAATCCCTCACTCATTACCCTGTGGGGTCGACTTCCGGAACCATGGCCTAGAACACCCAATGACGGGGGCGGAGGTGGGGGTGGGCAGTAACTGACCACCTTCGACCTAGGGAATTGCTAACCTAGGAAACCTGATGTGAGTCCAACGGCGCATGCGCACACGAACACAGCCACCTGGGAGGAGTGGTACTTCCTTTAGGACCCAACACCTTCCCCTTCCTGGTCCTTAAGGGAAAGTGCTAGATGTGGCCCAGGCTCCGTCTGTCTTCTGTCCTTGTACAAGTTCAACTTCCACACAATTTGCACTAAATCTCAAATCTCTAGTATCCTTACATTATAGTCTGACAACATGCAAAAAAATTTCTATGCTGGAAGAATGTCTAGCTTCTCTTATGAGTGGTTGATTGATGATTGATTGATTGTGGGGCTGGCCCGGAACCCAGAGTCTCACCCACGTAGGCAAGTGCTTTACCACGGAGCGTCACCCCAGCACTTTTAATTGTTTTGTTTTGATTTGTGACAGGGTCTTACTAGTGGTGCAGGCTGGCCTTGAACTTGCAAACCTCCTGCCTCAGCCACCAGAGCAGCTGGAACTGCAGGTGTGCACCACCTTATCCTGCTGTGAGCTTGAGCTGCCTGTCCTTGATTTTGCTTCTTGTTCTCCCAGTGCTACGGGTTCTGGGGAGGACACAGAGAGCTCTGGGGCGAGTTCTCTGACAAGAACCTCTTCACTGCCTCTTGGCAGTCTCTCTGTGGAGCAGGGAGACAGATTCTCTGGGGTACAGGAGGAAGCCACAGCTTGGAGCAGGTGTGCGTTCGGATCACACAGCTTGGCTGTCGGACTGCAGAGGCTGGAAGTCAGGCCTGTCCATTTCTCTAAAAAACCAAAATTGATGATTTGCTTGTGGTGGCCAAGGGTCCCCGTGTCTCCCAGGACACTCCCCTACCCCAGGGACCTGGCCCCAAACCCTCTAGGGTCCTCTGCCTCCCAGTAGCACTACATGCTGGCAACCAGATGTTCCACGCATGGGCTTCTAAGAGACTCCAGGATCCAAACTGCACACAAGAAAAAATCCAGAGCTTTTCCCAGGACGTATTATGTGGTGCATGAAATTATTTTCTTTTTTTTTTTTTTTTTTTTTTTTTTGTCTTTTTTGAGACAGGGTCTCACTATGCAGTTCAGGCTGGCCTTGAGCTCACTTTTGTAGCCCAGGCTGGTCTCGAACTCACAACGATCCTCCTGGCTCAGCCTCCCAAGTGCTGGGATTACAGGCGTGCGCCACCACGCCCAGCTAATGAAATTATTTTCTAAGTCACAACGACCCTCGCTTTCACCTTAGCATCTTGGGTGAGGACAGGCTCCTTGCTTTTTAGATCGCCTCTGATTATCATCCGGGACTTCCGCCTGTATGGCAGAGTTACATTATAGGGCTCATGATCTGCATCTCATAATTACCACAAAGCAGTAGGAACCAAGGCACTGTGCTTCTGGTCTAAATAAAGATGATTTTTTTTTTTTTCTTTTTGAGACAGGGTCTCACTGTGCAGTTCAGGCTGGCTTTGAGCTCACTTTTGTAGCCCAGGCTGGTCTCGAACTCACAATGATCCTCCTGCCTCAGCCTCCCGAGTGCTGGGATTACAGGTGTGAGCCACTACGCCCGGCTTAAAGATGATTTTGAAGTTCTCCATGGTGGTGCACACTGGGAATCCCAGCACTCTGCGAAGCTGATTTGGGAGGTGCGTGAGTGGGAGCCCAGGAGGGGCACTGTAACAAGACTCATAGGGAAAGGTGGGTGGGGCAGCTCAGGCCGTTGCTCTGCACAAAAGTCCCAGGTTCAGAACCTTGCACTGCAAAACAAAACAGAGCATCAAGAAAACTAAACGCGCGCGCACACACACAGGCAGAGTTTTGAACAGATAATTTGAATACTTTTGCTCCCCCCAAAATTCCTGTTGGAACGTACCCGGATGTGAACCTTACACTCTTAGTGGATAATGGGTCATGAGGGTTCTGCCTTATGAAGTGGCTCAAGGGATCCAGTTAGTCCCCCCCATCCCTCCACCGTTCTTCCACAGCAGGAAAGTGTCCTCCTAGGGGCTAGGCGTGGTGCCACACAGCTGTAATCCCACCACTTGGGAGGCTGAGGCAAGGGGATTAGTGTTTGAAGGCATGTGGGCTGCAAACTGAGACCCTGTCTCAGGATGAGGACAAAACACAATGCAACACAACACAGAAAACCAAGGAGAAAAAAAAAAAAAAAACAGTTAAATGGATCACAGACCTAAATATAAGAACTAAAACCCAAAGGGCTCTTAGAATGAAACATAGGTCCAGGGATTCAGGGGTAGCTTAGTGGTAGCTAGCTGCCTAACACGCATAATGCCTGAGGGTCAGTCCTGTGCGCCCCCACTAGCAAAGCAGTACTGCTCTAAGTCTTCCCGGTCTCCTCTCTAGTGATGGGCATTTTTCCTCCGCGTGGTCCTAGGGATTAAGGCCTGGGCCTCAGGCGTGCTAGGCAAGTGCTCTTCCACTGAACAGTGTCAACAGCCCTTTTAAATTATGTCTTGACACGTGGCAATACAGAATTGTCCTGGCTGGTCTCAAACTTGTTATTTTCCTGCTTCAGCCTCTTGAGTAGCTAGGATTATAGGCAGGTGGCTTGCTTAGCCATATATATATATATATATATATATATATATATATGTATATATAAAATCAAATATGACATCAAAACCATGAAAATAAATAGATACAATGGACTTCATCAAAATTAAAAGCCTGTAGGCCCAGTCAGATAGTTCAGTGGACTAACCCATTAGGCAGATGCAGGGACCAGGGTTCGATCCCCAGTATGCCATGCTGGCCCTGCCCCTGAAGTGTGTTGAGATGGCGATTGAGACCGGGCGTGGTGGTGAGTGCCTGTAATCCTAGCGCTTGGGAGGCTGAACACAGGAGGATTGCTATGAGTCCGATCTACTGAGACCCTGTAGACCTTGTATAGCCT
The DNA here is from genome assembly GCA_004027025.1 of Myocastor coypus. NCBI lineage: Eukaryota > Metazoa > Chordata > Mammalia > Rodentia > Myocastoridae > Myocastor > Myocastor coypus. Next base: position 9,025 of record PVJA010046602.1, read on the forward strand.
GAGACCCTGTCCTAAGTACATAAAAGATAAATAATAAAAGTCCGCGCTTCAGAGGACACTGTCAAGAACATCAAAGGGCAACCTTCACAACAAGAAAAATTCTTTGCATATCAGATACCTGAAAAGGACTTATATTTAAAATACACAAAGAACTCACATAGTCATTAATAATAATAAAAACCCATTTAAAAAGTTAGCAGTTTCCAGGCAGGCATTTCCCCAAATACACAATGATTAATAACATTTGCGAAGACGTTAACACTGTGAGCCACCAGGGATGCCAGCCAAAGCCGCAAGATGCCACCTCACCTCTAGAATAAATGAGATCAGATAGTCACAAGTGTTTCTGAGAAGTGATGAAACTGAACCCCTCATTTACAATGGTTTAGCCATCTTGGGAAACATCCCAAAGTTCCTTCAAAATGTTCAACTTAGGAGTTATCATCTAACCCAGCAATTTTACTCTTAATCATACCCAAGAGAAATGAAAATATATGTCCATACAAAAATTGGTGTGTGGTGCTTATAGCAGCATCATTCATACAAATCCAAAAGTAGAAATAACCCAAAGTTCCATGAACTGATGAATGGGGAAAAAAAGTAATATATCCACATAGTGGACTATTATATAGTCACAAAAAGGAAGATGGTACTTGTTGTAATGTATGAGTCAGTGCCGAAAGGAACGACCTGATGAAGGTAGCTCAGAGGACTCACTGAGATTTGGCCCTCTGTGAGCAAAGAACCCCTGAAGCGAGTCAGCTTTATGGAGGGTAGTGAGCGTGATCTCATGCATTATCATTTTAGTAAAGGAGGACCATGTGCCCAGTCACGAATGTGACCATGGTCTCCATTAACCTCCATCACTTCCCTATCATCCAGGGGTCAACCAATAGCATTCCAAGCAAGGGAGAAAGCAACAAACCGAGAGCCCACAGGTGAAGCTGCCATCCATGCCCCGGAGTCCCAGCTTTCCGGGACTCCCCTATCCTAGCTTTCCAGGATTTTCAGTAACAGACCACAGTGGTCCCTGGGCCCTATTCATTACACTCTGTCTCTTGAAATACTAGTCAGATTACAGGCACTGACACATGGATGATCTTAAAAACATTATTCTAGTGAAAAAACTCCATGCATAAAAGACTATATATGATTTATTTATTTAAACATTTCAGATTAGAACATGTACAGGGAGAGAACATATTTTAGTAGATTTTTAGGGAGTGGGGCTTGGGAGATGGGAGGTGTTAGTTCCTTCCTCACTATTGAGACAAAATATCCAACACTCACAAACTAGAGGGCAAATTTATCTTATCGCATAGCTTAGAGAGGTTCCAACTGGTGTCCAGCTCGTGCCAACACAGGGCAGCCTGGCAGAGGGGCATCGCAGGAGAGACACAACTCATGGTGTGGCAGGCAGAAGGCAGCGGGCAGCAAGCCTCCCTTTTTCTTTCTATGCCACGCAGGCTACAAGCCTGTGGGAAAGACTCGAGGTGGCTTTTTCAAGAGCCACACCCAGAGCCAGGCTAAACCAATTCACAGACGAATCCAGTTATCAGACACCTTTCTTCACTTTTTTAAAATTAAAAAATTATTTATTTTTGTGTATTTGATACAGACTCTCAGTACACAGCTCAAGAGTCCTAGTGATCCTCCTGTCTCAGCCTCTTCAGCCATGAGATTACAGGCATGTGCCACCAAGCCTGGTTTCAGTGGCTTGCACAATTCTCCTGGGGTTCCAGAGCTGACATGGCATGCAGTACTAGGGATTGAACCTGGGTCCTTGTGGTTGCCAGCCAGGTGCTTAGACTGCCAAGCTATCTCCCCAGCCCTATCACATATCTTTAATCCACATTCACACACTCGAACCCAGCAGCAGTTCCCCAGGATCCGGCCATCTCCTTAAGACTCTGCTTAGGAACACCTGAGGCTTTAGGGGGACTTCTGTCTACCAGCCATAACAGGAGGGTGTTCACTAAAGGGTACAGGGTTTCTTTCTGAGGCGAAAGAAATATTCTGAAACTGCCTCTTGTGATGCGCACACATTAAGAACCATGGCTGTATATTTTACATAGCTGAATTCGATGGCATATGAACTGTGTATTGCAATTAAGCTTTTAAAAAAAATGACCGAATGCCTGATTTCCAGCAGCACTCTCAGCTTCAGCTACTCCTTGTAGTCAGGATGGAAAAATAAATACTAAGCAGACACTCTCAGTTATAATTTTTTCCTTACTTCATCTAATTGAAAGGTCACCTAATGTGGGTGTTGACTTTGGGACATTAAGGGCCATTTATCCCACCTGCCCTGTCCAGGTTTAAGGAAACGAGATGTTTTCATCTTGTTGCATGACTTTCATTATCAAAATTATTTCAGCAGCCAGGAAAAACAACGTGTAGGGTCTCTGATCCAGAGACCTTGTAGGACTTTGGATGTATGCGCCACTCTAGCTGCTTACGTCGGGAGCCACTGGAGCTGGACGTTGGTCAAACGTGGGAGGGCAGGATGAGGCCAGAGTGCCTAGAGCAGTCAGGCTACCTCGGTCTTGAGAAAAACAGCCTGCTTGGTCAATTTCAGCTCTTAGTAGCTAGGCAACCTCGTGTTTTACTTTGCAAAGGTATAAATAAATGCCCCTGCTGTTGATCTGGGGTCCCTTTGCCCCTCAGGCTTGGCCTACCACTCGACCTCAGCTATTACCTCTTGTCTTTACTCTCTAAATTGTCTTGTCATTTTCTCCTGGGAGAACAACAAATCCCTATGTTTGGCCCTTGAACTGAGACCCTCTGGTAAGGAGATTTTGGCAGGCAAGGGGTTCCCCAGAATACTGCTGGCAACAGGGTAGGGGGATGGGTTGGCAGGTCAATCAATCGTAAGTACAGTGTATTAAATTGACAATGATCAGGTGAAAAGCACAGGGCAGGGAAGATCTACTGACTGTAAAAGTTATGTCAAAGGAAAAAAAAAATGAGCTGAAAGAGATCAATAGTTTTAAGAATCCAAAAAAGGAAAGATGCAGTTTATGGAAAGAGGACTTGGTGTTTGGACACAAGAGACATGGGACACTGCCCCAGATAAAGAAAACTAAGTTTGGCCAGTGGGCAGAGCCCAGAGGTTTCATAAATGGTAGTCAGGATTTTCTAGTTTTATCTTAAAGAAAGAGCAAGTCCCACGACGCTGTGTGTTAGACTCTGCTGCAAATTCTAGTGGTTATTTCCAGCCAAAATAGATGGAGACTTGACCCAATATCGGGAAGGGATTGATTAGAAGATACATGAGGTCATCCCCAAATAAGTAAATGTGGATGACTGAAATGGACTCGGTAAGAATCGTGAATCGATCATAATGTAGAGGGCAAAACAGAAAAAAGCCAAAACAACAACAACAGTAACAACAAAACAAACTAGATGAGAAAATGTAAGCCTACGTGGACAGAATTAGTGTAGTCCTATAAATCAAAGATAAAAGAAGAAAAATAATTTAAGAATTCAATCCTAACTCAAGCTGGATACTCAGAGAACACACTAGGGCAATGACAAAGTTGAGTGTGTGACTAAGAAAAAATTCCAGCCATTGAAGAGAATCCTCTCGGCACTGATTTTGGACATGTACATTGAGGAGAGATGAGCTATTTGGCTGTTGTTTCCTGGCATAAAATGCTTTTGCGTTTATTAACCAGCCTCTTGAAAGGGAAGAAAAAGCCTGGCGTGGTGGTGCATGCCTGTCGTCCCAGGTACTCGGGAGGTCAGGGCAGGAGGATTATAAGTCGTAAGCCAGCCTGGGCATTTTAACAAGATACCACCTCATAATAAATTAAAAAGGGCTGGGGTGTGGCCCAGTGTACACTAGCTTCCATCTCCTGTGCCCCTAAAAAAAGATGAGGCTGGAGAGCTGATAGGGCTCTGGAAGAGGGACGCAGAGGAAGCACCCCGAGTTCTCCCCCAACCAGGGCAGGGGCTGGTATCCAAGCCTGAAGTTGAAGCCGTGGCCCCCAAAGGCTAGGGTAAGGGTGTCCCGGTGAGTGGGGGGTCGACAGCCCACCAGCTCACCCCGTCGCCCTCACAGATCCATCTCGTGCTCGCACCCTGTCCCCTCCATCCCTTCCGGGGCTCAGCCTATCTGCACAGCCTCAACTTCTCTTCACGCCTCCATGCATTACGGTCTGATTTCCTCTTGTTGTGCCACACCAACAGCTCCTGTCAAGATTACCCCCACCCCATGCCAACTCCAGTGACATGCTGAGCCTTTTGCTCCTTGGCCGTGAGCGCCGGTGGCTTGAGCACTGGCTGCTCCTCCTCTCTCGCTCCTCAAACGCTCCCACTTTTGGTCCCTTTCAGACACCTCCTTCCTGGCTTTCCTCACACCACGCGGCCTGGTTGCTGTTTCTTTCTGCACTGGCTTTCCCTGTCAGTCCAGCCTCTCCTAGGGGGAGCCTTGGGGATTCTGGATCCCTCTCCTTCCCACTTCCTCCTTTCCTTGGGCCACCCCATGCGTGTCTATGGATTGAAACACTACGAGAGCTACCGACCCGAAGGAAAACACTACGCCTTCCAGAATCTCTTCCCGCTTCTGGCCTGACACCAGAGGATTGTCTTGCCAGGTCTCTTCAAATGTTTCAGACCGAATTTTGCATGTTCAAGGTAGAGCTCTTGATTTCTTAACTCTGTCCCCTCAAACTAATCAGGAAATCAACTAACAAAGTGACAAACCAGCTAACCAGATGGAACCACCTAACTTTCCCATCTAAACGCCAAACGACCCTTGCTGCCCGAGTCAGAAGCCAGGCTCTGGATGCCTCTTCTTCTTCTTCCTGCCACCTGCCACTGCTCTGAGTCCTCAGCTGGGTCTTGGAGGTTGGCCTTTTCACCCCAATATCCCAAGTTGACCAGCTTCTTCCCACATCATCATCTTGGCCCAGAGCATCTTTCTCTGTCCTGGACAAGAACAGCAATGACCTCCATACAACGGACCCTGCTTCTATCTTTGCTACTCCATCTTTTTTCCCACTCCATGGCAATATTCTCACGGTATAAATAATTTCCTTCCCTCTCTAAAGAATGATCAAGGGATTCTCACTGTCCTGAAAAAGAGAACCCCAACATCGCCTTCGGCCTACAAAGCCGATAGACTTCCCCTTCTCTCCCCAGTGCTTCTGGTCTTTCTGATGCAGTTGTAGGCCACCTCCTGTTTGTACATGAAGCATTACCTCTCTGACTTTATTCAATGCGTTTGTTAAACTCTTTTCTCCTTCCACCTTCCATAACCCAGTCTCTCTCCATGGAAAGTTCTCCCCCACATTCTGCAGGGCAACTTCTGATTCCTACAGAGCAGGGCAACCCACTGTCACGTATTTAGTGATATCCTTGCAGACCATCCTTTCAGGTTATTTTTTCTTCTTGTTTAGTGTTTTGTTTTTCTCTAAAAAAAACTTCATGCTGCCTAGGACAAGGCAATTGAACAAGTAGCTTAGAATAAGTGTCAAATTTAGATGTGACTCAGGTTGATTTGTAGGGAGGTGGATGTGAGTGGCAAAAATTTGGGTGCTTAGGGGGCCCGGCGGGATGGCTCAGTGGTCTAAAGCACCTGCTTGGGAAAGCTTGGGCGGCTTCAGGGACCAGGGTTCGATCCCCGGCACCACATGCTGCACCAGCCCTGCCCTCGGGGTGGGCTGAGTCGGCCATAAAAATGAGTGAATATACAAATAAAGGTTCTGAAACAAGAAAAAAAAAATTGGGTGCTGAGTACCAAGGAATTAACCACTAAGTGAAATCCTAGCTGCCAACATCACAACTTGGAATGACTCTAGTGACTTTTCTTTTTTTTTTTTGCTTTAAACAATTTATTTAACTGAAATGGACTTACATTTGTTTAAGTGACTTCCATTTATTTGGATACATCTTTTCCCAATGGAGATTTACAAGATCTTCAAGCCAATATAAATATTTTATAAATATTTGGGTATATACCTGCACAATACCTCAGCAATACTTTTCAGCAAGAAAACACTGAAGAGT
>PVJA010046603.1:0-15040 GCA_004027025.1 Myocastor coypus
CTGGGCTACAAAAGTGAGCTCAAGGCCAGCCTGAACTGCATAGCAAGACCCTGTCTCAAAAAGATGAAAAAAAAAAAAAATAGAAAGGTCCTATCTGAGAGAGGGACAGGAGGGGGCTCCCAAATGGGTGTCCCCTCTATCCTGATCTTTTTCCAAGAATGTATGTAGGATTTTGAGTTGTTCAAAGTCTGGGCCACTAACCGACACCACCTTTCTGAAGGGCAATGACTTACCTGTGAAGGACACATAATCTCCTCATTTCTTATGTGGGTAGGCGGGGCTCTGTGCTTAGCTGCTCAGTAGGCTCTGAGATTCTGGTTTGGGCTTTAGAAAAGGAACAGGCATTATATCTTCCTTGATTCAGGATTACTTAGATAGAGCTTGCATGGGAGAAATTCAGTGCTTCCTTAAGACTCAACAAAACTCACCAGAGTTCTACTTTGTCACAAAGTGGCGCTAATGAAAAAGGATTAAATTTCCTAGTCTACCACAAGTGTGCATGTACACAGGTCTTTTAAGGAGAAAGCATAGCTGGCCAAAGCAGGAATCAGGGGACTTGGGTATTCTTACAGTCTGCATCTGAAGTGGCTTGTATATACAGTCAACTTCACATTGCTGAAAACATGAGCCAGGGTGACTTCAGTTGTATAGACTAGGCCAAGTAAACACATCGGGAGTAAAAATAGGCTTATTTACTGACTCTTCCTCCACATCCAAGCCTTGGCTACTAAGAGATTGCTTAGTCCATACAGGACAAAGGAAAGTAAGCCCAACAAAAGTATGTCAATGAATAATTATCTTGGGTCATGTATCTTTGATAAAATAAAGAACATTTTATATTTAAAAAAAATCAAGATATTAACAGGTGTCCGTCATGGTGGTCCATCCCTAGCCACTTCTAGATGATACAAGGAAGGTTCCTCAAATAACAATGGTTGTCGTTTATTCACTAACAGTTACTAAGTACCAAGGGACACCAGGAATACCATAATAAAAAAAATTATGAATTCAAGTGCCCATCTTTATGCAATTTACTGTAACCACCTGGCATGGTAGTAACAAAATGAAAATCCAGAGGAAAAAGCATATATATATATATATATATATATATATATATATATATATATATATATATTAACTGCAGAGTACTGGTTTAAATACAACAGACAATTTTACTAATCTTTTCTTTATTTATTAAGTTAGTACAAAGTCTCACTGTGCAGCTCAGGCTTGTAGTGATCCTCCTGTCTCAGCTCTCCGGTGCTGTAGTTACAGGCATGTGTCACCATGCCTGGTTTCAGCAGCAGGCTCAGCCCACCTGGGGTTCCTGGGTGAGCCTGTGGTGTGGTCCTAGGGATCAAACCTGGGTCCTACACTTAGACCACTGAGCTATCTTCCCAGCTCCTATAAAAGATAGTTTTAAAGCAGAATCCAAAGTTGTAAATGCAAACTAAAATACTTAATGCATTCACCTGGCACAGTGACATAAAGAAATGCTGGTAGAGGCTCCTACTCAAGCTCTTCCTAGCTCATAACACAGAGCCAAGGAAAATGGCAGGGCTTCTCCAGTCTGACATGCATTTATTGCTATGGATGTCCTTCTTGCAGGGCTTCAGGGTGAAATAGGTTTAGGATAAATCCAGGACCTGGCAAGGCAGAAAGAAAAGACAGAAACACTCCATAATTTGGTTGGCATACTGTTTTGTAGGATGAAAGGAATTTGAAGCTTGCACAGCCTGCAGATTGCCTTTCATGTGAAATTATATGAGCTGCAGATGTCCCTGTTTTATCCAGACACATTTTTTAATGGGTGGTAAACTGCTATTAGAAGTAATTGAGGTTCCCTGACTTTAGCAAGTTGGAAGGAATGTTATGGAGATTACTCGATCATCTGAGGTTGAAGACAAGTAGCATGTGGACAAGATGAGGATGTGAGATTTTTGCTGTCCTGCCTCAGTTCTGCTATGGTCAGCAGCTATGTCAGGTCTCTTGAGGTATTTATTTATTTATTTATTTATTTATTTATATTTTATTTTCTTGTTTCAGAACTTTTGTTTGTTTATTTATTTATTTTTATGGCTGGCTCAGCCTGCCCTGAGGGCAGGGCTGGTGCAGCATGTTGTGCCAGGGATCAAACCGCGGTCCCTGCAGCCGCCTAAGCTTTCCGAAGCAGGCGCTTTAGATCACTGAGACATCCTGCCAGGCCCCTCGAGGTATTTATTAAAGGCAAGTCTTGAGAGCCTGAATTGCCATTGCCAAGGAATCTCATAGGCATTGTTGGATGGGCCACCTATTCTCTGGATGTCCAGTAGACTAAAGCCAAGAAGAGTGAATCCCAGAAACTTCCCATGACTTCCAAGATGTCATCCTCGCATTCTTTGGTTGCAGAAGTGAAGTAGCTGAAAAGCAAATATACTATATATTTCTAAAGGTCAGAGGTGTCCATATCAGTTGGCTTTACACATTTAGGAAAGATCTTAGAGAAACTTTGGGGCAATGGTGGTTAATAATGCATCTCCTAACTACAATTGAAATGGAGTGTTCAAGAAGTAAAAGTAATCCAGGTGTCTAATCCTAAAGAACCATTCATATTGTTTATGAATCCCTTCCACTACAAGGCCCTTGTGCCTTATGAAAGATTCAGACTTGCTGTTGGAGATTATTTCATTTCAGTGGGAAGTCCCATTATATAGCATTCATATCTACAATAAATTATATTCTTGGAATATGACTACAGTGTTGGAAGAGAAATTACAAACTCAGTACTTGAAGGATACAATTTACACAAAAAGAACTGGCAGAATGTTCTAATTCACATCAGCAAAAATCTGGAGAATTTATCTGAGTTTGGTAGAGCAAGGGAGAGAGATGTAGTTTTACGAAAAGCTGCATTTATCTACGGGAGTGCCAGAACCCTGAATTCAACCTGACTTTAGCAGCTGGAAATAATGATAATTGTATGGATGAGTTGCTAAAAGATTATCTCATGTGGTTCTTTAATTCAAACTGAGACACTAGAAATTTTTCAGAATTATAGCAGTGGAGAGATTCAAAGACATTGGGAGATAAGTCATCATGGAGGAAGTTTAATACGCGTGACTGTATTTTGTCTCAACTCACTTTGATCAGAGAAAGCTGTGAAGACAGCCTTCCCCACCGTTTGGTAACTCTATTGCTGAGAACAGTGCCATCATGTCATGGCTGAACGTGGTGTAGAGCTGCAGTTGTAATAACTCCCTGATTTTGATGGGCAAAAGAAGTTCCTGGTATGACAGAACCCAGTGGCCACAGTTAATCACCAAAAAGGAGATGCATGTGATTACTATAATTGATACCAGCACCTTTGGCAACCAGAATGGACCAGCCTACAGGGCCACTGGTGGGGACTCAAAGGGTGAGATCAGATGGTGAGTCATCAATGTTGTATTTGGTTTGCTCATCTGGTATATAATAGATCAAGTGACTGGCTTGAACACAATAATACTGGCAAATTTTCATTCAGTCACAGAGCCATTGAAAGAAAGTGCGAGTGTGCAGGCTGGCTGAATAGTTCAGTGCCTTAAAGCGCCTGCAAGCAGGTGCAGGGGCTGGGGGTCCACCTGTGGGGTGCACTGAGAAGGCAATTGAGACGGAGCGTAGCGGCACATGCCTGTAATCCCAGCTCGTTGGAGGCTGTAAACAGGTGGATCACTATGAGTCTGGTCTAGTAGTGAGACACTGAATACCCTGAAGACCTTTCCCTAAAATACACAGGAATAAAGAGAAAGAAAGTGTGAGCATAAAACAAAAATTACCATAGAAATTCTGTAATGTTCTCTCAGTTTTCTGCTTAGCATTCCTCAAAGGCTCTATGATTATTTTGTAAATAACTGTGAAAATAGAGGTACCCAGGTTTTCTTGGTTAAAGGAATAGTTTTAAGGACGAAAGATTGATTCCATGAAGACTGTTCTACCGTAAATCTCTGTGGAAATGGCTCTGTTCACGTCTTTACCACAATCAAAGCTGGCAGGGTTCAAAGGCAGTAAACACAGGCTATAGGTTTTTGTATGGTTTTTCTTTGGTACAAATGAAAAGCAGGAGAAAAATAAAAGAAGCCTTGACTGCTCAATGCAGGAAGGCTACTCAGAGAAGAGGAGTCTGAATTCTTCTGACTCGAGACGAAGAACTGTCCAGATTTTAATAGCTTTAGGCTGGGACAGAGTTAGACAGGTACTGAGTGACATCTTGGAAGGTGATTGGGAGTAACAGGGTGACGTGTCAGGAGTTGGCTGAGGGAATATTGCACGTGCACAACAGGAAGAGGAGGTTCCCTTCTAGAAGGGAAAAGAAAAAGGAAGTGGGCCGTGGACTGCTGTTCTTGGGCACCTGCCATGTTGGATCTCTGCCATGATGCTCAGGCAGATTTTTTTGCATGGGGAGAACTCATAAAATTTGATACTCTGGTGTTGCAAACAGGGATTTGGAGGCCAATGGTCTGTCTCATTATGTCATGGTAATTATTTAGACTTGAGCCTCTAACCTTTGATTATGTCAGAAAATGGACTGATACTTCTCTAGTCATTCAGTGAAAGTCCAGAGGCATAAAGCCTGGGGTAACTCCTGAGAGTCCAGTGTTGAGTCCTATGTAACCTATCTGTGCTGATGAGAAATTCAAAGGGCTACAGAAGACAATCTAGTTGCTATTGTTTTTGTTCCTGTGAGTTTCACCAATAAATATTTTCTCAGAAGACTTAGTGTATATGCTGTTTTTCCCTCCCCTTTGTTTGACAATGGTATGATGTACTATTCGGTCTTATCTAACCTAAGGTATAAAACACATGGCTACAAGTCTACCAGGAGTGGGGTCAGCAATCATCAAATAATAATAATCATAGGATCTTGAGAGGTTACAATGTAGCACACAATTATATCTCAAATTACTGAATGTAAAATTAATATGCAGCTATCGGTATTAAGATCAATACATTGTCTTACTTGGTAGAATTTACTTGTAACTTGAAACACCATACTGGTAGCATTTTTCATAGGCTTTCGTGGATTTGTACAGCAGCAAATATGCGATTCATTCCTGCCCTTGTTCTCAGCCTCCATTCAATACAGAGATGCCTTCCCTTCTAATTTCAGCAAAGTGTGGCTAAGAAAACAAACCCTACCCTCAAACCTAGCTTTCATACTATTCATTCACACAACACAGATCACTCCTGGCATCAGATGTGTGTGTGTGTGTGTGTGTGTGTGTGTGTGTGTGTGTGAATTTTGGTGCCCCTAGTAGTTTAGTTTTGCATTTAATAAATATGTGCACAAGAATAAGTTTTCTTTCTGTGTCTTTGGCTCCACATCAACAAAGAGTTAGTCATAGTGATTTCCTCACAATGACCTGAGCAGGGTAAATTGATGAAGGTACACAGAGTACTGACCATGGTAGATGGTAGGTGGTAAGGTGCTGGCTGCTGGGCTCATTGCTCTTCTTTTGGGAAGAGCACCTGTACCAGGAAGGGGCCAGTGTATGGGAGCAGGAAGCGTAAAGTCCCTCACAGGTCATCAAAACCAATGGCGGCTTGCTCCTCCTTCTCCACCCAGCCTCGTTCTCTCTTCGTGTTGGGACTCCCTTCCCAGCATTACCAAAGCCCAAACTTCCAACACATGGACCCCGTGGGGACAAACTGCACAGCACACCAGTTTTCGAGCTAATACTAATTGTGCACTTGGGAACTTTGGAGAAGACCACTGGGAGGGAGCACAGCCTCACCAGTCTCCCCGTAAGCTAAATTCTGTTGAGAATTCCATTTATGATCCAGACTCACCACTGCAGGGGTCATGATAGTGGAGGAGTTTGTAAGTATTGGAGGTGGGCTGACTTTTACTATGACTTCAAAATGGATCTTTTAGAAAGTGTACTTTAAAAAGGTCTAAGGGAATAACAATATTAGTATTTAATGGTTCACGTACCTGTGTCTTGTGTAGTTTCCAAGCTACGGAACTGAGATCATTAACAGATGTGTTTTATCTGAGCAATAATCTGCTCAGATCAGTTGATATAGTGCTAAATCCTTAATTTTACTCAGAATATTTTTTACTCTCCAAAGAGAGGGAAAGAGGCTTTCAACATGGACTGTGAGTTTCTGTTACTGTTAAATTTATCACCAGCTTTTCATTAGCAAGGACCTTGGTACCACTGAATGACAGAAAGCGGTTTTGCATTTCCTTCATGTCACCTGCCCTTTGTCTTTCACTACTGGTGAGCACTGCAATTGGGCTGCCTCTTTGCACTAAGAACTAGTCATGCTGTGCACACCATGGGGGACAATGTTTTCATTCCCAGATGAAGAGGGCAGTGATCTAATCATGCAACTGCATCTTTGCTGTGTGGCGTTTTGGCCAATACTTAGTTGCAGTCAAGTTCTCAGGGAATAAGAGCTTTGGCTGGAGATAGGGCTGAAAATGAGATATTATGTGAGACGAAAAGGACAGAAGCAGGAGACTGCAGGAGGAACAGTCAGACCATGATGCAAATTAAGCAAAACCTCTTCCAGTTCAGTGGAGAGCTCCAGGACCAGAGGTACCTGTTAAAGTTGGGTAGAAAGGATGTCCTTGGATCTTAAGCCTTATTCAGTCATCAGCTAAAATCATTCTGGAAAGAGGGATTCTGGCTCACAAGAATCCTTAATAGAAAAGTATTTTGGAAGCTGAACTCCACTCTGTTGTGCAGTATTCCACTAGCAATGCACATATAAATATAGTGATGAGGTTGATCTGTAGCTCCTAATGGTGAAGAGGAACATTTTTTCCCCCAGAACAGAACATTTTGCATATATATATTTAGATCTTGCCTTTGTGAAACTTCATATCATTCCAAAGAATATCCAGACTCCACAGTTCCACAGCAGCCATTACATTTATTTATTTATTTATTTATTTATTTACATACTGCAGATCAAACCCAGAGCTTGTGCTTGCCTGATAGGCACTTATGCCCCTGATAGGCATCTTATGCCTCCTTAGATGCTTTAAATTTAAATGGCTGTACAATGTTATGCCTTACATTTTAGTAGGGAATCAAGTGGCCATCTTTAAAATGAATCACAGCTGGGCATGGTGGTGCATGGCTGTAATCCCAGCACTTGGGAGGCTGAGGCAGGAGGATCAGTGCGAGTTTGAGACCAGACTGGGCTACAAAAGTGAGCTCAAGGCTAGTCTGAACGGCATGGCAAGACCCTGTCTCAAAAAGACAAAAACAAACAAACAAACAAAAAACCCTAATATTTTCCTTGTTTTCCTTATTCTTATTTTTGAAAAGTGGTCTAAAGCACAGGGTTAAAAATTATTTCGAGTGTGGTATGACTCTTGTCTGTGAGACTTTAGTGTTCTCATTGACCTTTTCACCTAAATGCAAAAATAGAAGGCTTCGTCATTGCTTTGGCCTGCAGGGCTATTTTTAGATGCACAGCGTCATGACCTAAACTTAATAAAAATCGAACACAAAGAGATGAAAATGGGAACCGTCACTGCAAAAATTCTTTCAGGGATATATCCGGCCTTCATCCTCCATGAAGAATTCCCACAGAAATCAATTGGAGATTAAAATAAATATCAATGGCAGGATACAGTCCAAGTTATGAATGTAAAGCCCTTCACATGGCAAGTTAATTGTTTTTCAGAGGATTGGAATGGGAAAGCACGTTCAAGAGGAAAGTCAGCATTTTGGCTGCAGATAAACTAGTGCCCAGCCTTTTGTACAACAGGGCCTTATCTATGGAAGTCATGTCCACCTTTTGTTTCAAGACATTGGTTTAAGAGAAGGGAACATTCCTGAACAAGCATCCTGATTTTCCGTTAGTGGGTCTCTGCCTGTTTTAACAAGCTCATTTCTGCTATGCTCTCCTTAGCCACAGTGCTCTCTAAAGTTGTTAGAAATAAAACATAGTAATACCATAGTGGAAAATGCCAAAGACTGAGTAATGAGTGACTGTGGGTCTCACTCCCTACAAAATGCTACAATAGCAGGAATGTGTATGGACCACTCATAGTGCCAACATTTTTATCTACAGCGGTTCTCAACCTGTGGGTCAGGACTCGGGCAGGGGTCAAACGACCAAAACACAGGGGTTGCCTAAAGCCATCGGAAATCATAACTGTAGCAAAATTACAGTGTTGAAGTAGCCACCAAAACTGTTTTTTGGTTTGGGGTCACTGCAACATGAGGGAGTGTATAGCAGGGTCATGGCATTAGAAAGGTTGAGAACCACTGATGAAAGCAGGAACAGGAGTTTGCTTAAGAGTCAAACTTTGCATTTATTTTTTAACTTCACTGTCATGCTGCATGGCAAGTTGGTGGCGTTGGTTGGGCACATTCCTTCCTCTGAGACACTTTGCTTGTCGTGGAAAAGAGCAAAAGTCTTTTCTGTGCAATGGGGTCGTAATTCAGGTAAGAACTACATCCTTCATCAGCACTTAGTTCTGTTACAGGGTTAGAAATCAGTGCGGGAGAATCAACAGCTGTGACTCAGCAGCTGAAGGGAGACAGGGCCTGCTGATCTGGGAGCTTTTTCCCCTTTCCTGCTGTTACAGGACACTTGTCACAGCCCCAGGGACCCATTCTTTGTTCGATCTAATAACGTGTGAAGGAATGGTGTCATCATGCCTGACCCTTTCACTGAAAGCATCCCGGACGGACGCTGCCTGCTGTGCACTGTAAATGCTCCACCTCCACGGCGCAGAGGATGCTGGGGCCTAGAGGAGCAAACCATTTTTTTCTTTTGCAGAAGAGAATCAGATTACCTAGTTACTTACAATTTAACTTAATGAAAGCTAATTATCAAACTTTCAGTAATATTTTAGATAAAACGACATAGAATAGAAGCCCCCGAAAGTCTGTGAGGAAAATATCTTGTTTTGTTTATTGCTATGCATCTACTCTTAGGACACCAACTATATGCATCATTGGATTAGATGGATCTATACCTTCAAACATTCTGTATTACTTTATCTGGATTATTCAAAACCCTTTCTTCGAGTTTTTTGAGACACAGAGTCCACATTCACTACCTGCAGTCATCGTACTGGGTGAACCTGCCAGAGTATGGCATCCTCCTACCTAACTGTAACTGAGTACCCACTGATCAACTTTCCTCAATCCCTTCCCCATCTCCACCCTCCCTAGCCTCGGGAGTTGTATCAAAGGGAAGCATCCCAGGGTCTGTGCTGTCTGAATATTCAGGGCCCAGAGCAAAGAAAGATGAGGGTCTGAGGGGAGGAGAGAAGACCGGAAGCTAGAAACTGCCCGTAACCAGACAGCAGGTACGCAGGGTCCTAGGCAAGGCTTCTTACAGAGCGTTTGGGGATCAGTTTGGAAATGTGAGCCAACAAGAATCCCTGAGGCACGACATAAGGAGTGAGAAATTTTCTTCCATCTTGGTATCAGTGCACATAAATGGTAGGAAGAAAAGAGGTGAGATTTAGGCACTAGAAAGTATTAAAGATTCATTTTCCAAATCATATCTTGCAATAGTGAACAGTCCAATTGGTGGAGTAATTTTGTCAGAAAGGAATATCCCAAAAAGTCTCTTAAGAGCTGATATGGCAGCTCTCTTTTCATAGGCAACCAAACCACAATTTATTGAGTTGTACTATGGATATTCTGCAAGCAAATCTAATATTTAAAATATTAAAAGATTTCTTATGACAATATTCACAGGGATGTTTAGTCCTTGACCTCATTTTTCTCCCTGATTCAAAATCCATACAAATTAAGTGCTAGTGAAAGCTGACAAAATGTTTGAATTAGCTTCACATGACATATTATAAATTCAAAATAGAAGGAAAGAAGCTGACCTGACACTTGCCTGAAGTGAGATACTCATAACTGTAAGGTAAATACCCAAAGTTGTTCACAAGAAAAAAGACACCTTATGAAAATTATAGCTTCAGGAAATTTATAGCGTAGAAATCCTTCAGGTTAAAAACAAAAAAAAAAAACAAAAAAAACATGCTGTTATTTTTTTCACCCAAGAAACTATTATACAATAAACAAAAATAAACTTCATGATCTTACCTGTAAGTAGAGTGCCCATGGACACTAGACCCTTACTTGACTTTGTACATATTATTCCATTTACCCACACATTAAACCCCTAAAGTAGCTGCTGCTCCTCATTATATAAATAAAGATAAAGAAGCATTAAAGAACCACTTTCACAAGATTAAATTATTTGCCAGACTTGGGACCTAACACCTTTTATTTTTATTTTTTATTAATTTTTAACTTTTTTAAAATTCATTTTAATGAGAAAAAAGATAAAATAGCAATGAAAAAGTTTCAAAAAGGATTAGTAGGATGGTTACAATAATTAATACAGTACATATTGCTTTCTTCATAGTAGTATTCAGAGGACAAGATGCAGACCTGCTACCTTGTCTAAACAATATTAATGCAAACATTTCTTCTCACTGAATTAAGAGAAAGTAGCTGTATATGTATCTTAACTATCTTGTATATACATATATATACATATATATTAATTTTAGAATATTCATGGTTGTTGGACAATAGTTACATTTTATGTCTAAGATATGTGATATTCACACAGATAGTGATGTTAAGCCTAAGTGCCTCTGTTACAGGATAATATCTTTAGCTTTTCTTCTGGATGTTTAGCAACTAAATTTTACAAGTTTACAGACCAGAAATTAGACAGAAAGACAGGCTAACCAGATCAGGTCATAAGAGAACCTCTGCTGTGACATCTTGTAACTAAGTAGTGTTCCGTTTTTAAGTTTCAAGCAAATTGAGAAGTGAGATTATGAGTAAGGTATGTGGAAAATAAAGACATTGCTTCTTTAACTAACAAGAACTAAGATGTAGTGGCTAAGTGAACTTATTAATGGACTGCCAAGTTGAAAATTGTTGGTCTGATAAATCACTGAGTTTTCAGACAGCAGAGAAAAGGGAGTGTGGAAACGATAGGTTTACAGGTTTTATGGCTGTGGTACTATCTTCATAGGAAGAAAATTCCAGAATTCCCCTCTAACAACCTCTTTTGTCTGGTTGTCCTAGCTGCTTTATGTGTGGCCAGGTCTTCCTGATGGAGGTGAGGCTCTAGAAGAGAGTGGTTATCAGTTTATAGCATTATTCCTGATTGTTGTCTCAGAGAGGAATAATTGCTTCTTATTGTCATCAACTTGAAACCACTCATGAGAAAGATACGTTCTAGACTAGGCTTGGTGTTGCATACCTGTAATCCCAGTGCTTGAGAGGCTGTAAACAGGCAGATAAGTAGTAATAAAACCCTGAACGCCCTGTATACCCTTTGCTAAAATACAAAAAAAAAAAAAAAAAAAAAAAAAGGAGAAAGATATATTTTGTCTTGAGAAAGCTCTAAAGTGAATTCTATAGCCAAGTAATCAAATCTATTGCAGAGCTATTCTATTTAAGGATTAAACTGTCTTTGGTTTTTGTCATCTTTTAATTTGTCCAGCCTTGTTTCCCAATATAACATATTACTTATTCTGCAAAGAGATTTAATGACATTGTTAATGAATATAATACAACATACGAATGATATCATATCAGGTGCTAGAAAACTTTGATGGAAGTCCTTCTCTTGCTTTCAAACTGATAAGGAAAAATCAAAGGCAAAGCTCACGAAGTTTCAAGGGAATTAATATTTAAAATTTAATATTTTGACAATATGAGTTAAAAAGTTAGAAGCAAAAACAATCCCTCTTTTTCTTTATCATACTGTCCATATTAAACATTTTTTCAATATCTGGATGTACGAGAATGGGTGTTGTGCTTTGAACCTCACATAATGTAGTATTTAAATACAAATTATCTGCGACAAGTCTGGTAGAATCCAGAGTTAACAGTCCCTACAGTATTACGACTGTGCTTCCCGGACACACACTAACTATGAAAGAAGGAAATTTTTGCCATTTTCCCAAGTAAATATTATTTGATGCATTACTTACCACTATCCCAAACTATATGAAGACTTAATTGTTTTTAAGTAAAGAAGAAATGTTAATTATCTATGGCTATATGAGGAATCAACCTGGAACTTCATAGTCTGAAGCAAACTCTGTATCATCTCACAGCCCTCTTGTTTTCAGAATCTGAGAGCACCTCTTCTGCGGGGTTGCTCTGTCCTGTGTTGGGGTCTCCCCTGCAATTGCTCATGCAGCTGCTGGCCAGGTGGCATTCAGTTGAAGCCTGGGGAGATATCCTTCCCCACATGCTTGCTGGTAGGCGTGCCGGCTGTAGCCTTGCTGTTAGCTGATGGGTGATTTCTTCTCACACCTCCCATGACCTCCTCTCTGTCATCTACATGACAGTCTGTCATCCTGATGTGAGTGCTGGCTTCCTTGAGAGCAGTGCTCCAAGAGAAAACAAAAGGACACACACAGCCATGCACACCCCATGGTCTGAGCCACAGCACAAGCCTCTTCTGCCTTACCCATCTGTTATGGATGAGTCACTGAGTCCACCAAGGCCTGCAGGGAGGTCACTACACATGGTTGCAAGTTCTAAGAGGCAAGGATCACTGGGAACCAGCACAGAGACTGGCTTCAAAAAGGCAAAGAAACAGAAAAGATGATTAGAAAAATTATCATGTCTACACCCTGTGCTCTGTATAACTCCTAGGAGGACAACAGTATGCATCGCATCAAATACTGGAAATGTACTACCGACATGTTTTGAAATCGTCACATTGTTATTTCTTATTAAATACCATAAAAAACAAAAAAGGTTCCACTAAAAAATGCTCCTTAATTTATATTCTCCTTTTCTGTTTTGTTTTGTCAGAGATGGGTGTTCCATTGCCATTCCAATATTGTGGGAATTCAGCAAAATAACTCAACATTGTGCAACACTCCATAATAATAGTAGTGGGTTATCTACAGAACTGGCAATGTCTGAAGTTGTTGACTTGAACCTTGAGCCCATATAGATATAATTAGGATAGACATACAGCTACTTTCTCTTAGCTCAGTGAGAAGAAAGATTTGTATTAATAGTGTTCAGACAAGACATCCTGTCTGCATCTTGTCTTCTGAATAACTACTGTGGAGATGACAATATGCAATGTATTGATTATCGTAACTGTTCTACTAACTCGTTTGGAAATCATCTCATTGCTATTTCTTTCTCATTAAAATTAATCTTTGAGAAAAGGCAAGGGAAAAAAGAGACAGTTTACTTTTTAGTATCAATAGGATGCCACTGCGTAAGTAGTACACATTAAGTCGATTCGTTAATGTCAACTTAATAGAGGCAAGTCTTCAGCAAAGCATCTAGTAAAACTCACTTGCCAACTTCAGAACAATTTGAGGCAGGTGAGTATTGTGGCAGTCTTCTGAACCAGCTGCTGACAATAGAAGAAAGACAGTGAGAGGCCCTCAGAGCACACAGGCCAGTCCGCTGCCTTCTAGCCTGAAAACAACCCTATCAAGGTCTACAGACTTCACAAAAGGAAAATCTAACTCTCTCTAAACTTAGTGTTGGATTCTTCTGTCCTTGTACACTAAGACCACTGACAGGAGCCGCTCTCCTCTAGGGGGTTTCCTGGTGTCCTTTTCCATGTGAGGGGCCATCTGGGCCAGGAGGCAACAGTCTGAGCTGTCTGTGCCAGCTGCAGGCTTCACTGTTCCAGCAGCATCTTTGTCAAGGTTCTCCTACATTTCCCTTCATACAAAGCTGCTTTCACAGGAAGCACGCCATAATCTTCATTCAAATACCCAGATTAAAATATCATGTGCCCTAAATCTTAAGGGTGCTGGCTTCTGCTACAGCAGTTATTAGGAGGTGGAGTATAAACCACCAGATCTTAGCATAGTATTTGCAAAATTTATGGTAGACTCCAAAATCGTACGATGGAGGCCTAATTAAAATTCCCATGTATGTTTATTTCATTTCCATTCTGGGCTTTTCTTCTTTTGTCTTACTTCCCAATATTTCATCCAAAACATCTAAAGTTGCTGTCTTGAGATTTCTGCCTCCTCAGGTGACCTCTATAATGATGATACATACTGTTCCAGAGAAAAGCCCTTGTCCTCCTACTCCGCCTGCCCAGAGGCTTATTTCCAAGAGGGAACAGGAAAGTAGGTTGTGTTCCATATGCTCTATGTTCCCAAATTTCCAAACAAGGTGAGACTTACTTAGGGGGGCAGGTTGAGTTAACAAAGGTGCAGGAATCAGCCAGGAGCACGTTACACTAATTGAATACCTTTAATAAGATAGAAAATATCAGGGATGATGAGAAAGCTCACCCTTTTCTCTGTGTGATTAGGAGTCTCTTTTAAGGTTATAAAGGAGTAAAATGCCTTTCCTAGGAGAACGTAGATTGTTCTTGCAAAATAGAGCCATGATTTTGTGACGCTGTTATATCTTCAGTGTGTGATTTGGGGAAGAAATGAACACACTTGCCAGGAATGACTCTGTCCTGTCAGGGAAATCTATTCTTCCACATTTCCCCTTCATATTGCTCATCACAGGCATCTGATATCCAACCCTTCCTTCATCTAAACCATCTTTTTAAAATGTCAACAATGGTCTATTGCAAGCCAAATCAAATAAACATTCCTCAGGTCTCTTCCAACCTGATTGCTCTTTGATATGTGAAACTATGATTTTTTTTTTAAATGGTGTTTCCCCTCAATATTTCTTATTCTAAATCCTTAACCCTGCATTCTCCCCAGCATCTTCAGCCATCCCTCTCATTGCTCCTTCTCACCCTCCTTTTCAGATGCATCGTTGGTGTGCAATCCTTGAATGAAGTAATTCCTACCGCGTCTGCCCCAGCTCTGTCTTCTGTAGGTAGCCATACGCTACCTATCTTCACAATGTAATCTTACTCTTTATTATGGTGTCTGCAATCTCCACAAAAATAACTCTGTGTGCTCTATTGCTGGCCAAAATATAAGCTTTCAGCTTCCAACTAAATGTGTCTGTATTTTCAATATTCAAGTTTTCTACTACATTCCAAAGATTCCTTCTCCCTTCCCTCCCCTTCCCTTCCCTTCCCTTCCCTTCCCTTCCCTTCC
>PVJA010046605.1:0-14998 GCA_004027025.1 Myocastor coypus
CAAAATTGCATAATAGGGCAAGACCTAGAAATAGAAGAACGTGTCTCCGGATTATTGTATGTTTAAAGAATATTCTTAAAAGTTTTAAACTGCCTGCTGATGAATGTTTGGGTGTTGTTACTACCAGTAATTCTTAAATTAAAATAACCCTGATTTGATGGGAGAGGCCTTGGACACAGGGCACCATGAACCTTGGATACTGAAAGTATAGAAATTCTCAGCGATGCCAAAAATAGAAAAGTCTTTTGGTAGAAATCACTCTTCCACTTGGGTCTTTGATAGCTTGTGACCCAGAAGAGCAAGCCTTTTCAATTTTGCTATGCTCCCTTTACTTTGAAGTTAGCATTTTTTTTTTTGAAGAACTGATTACTTCAAATAAGCAAAATTAAAATGTGTGCTGATAGTGGTAAGCATGGTTTTATATTTTGATGCTTGGTGTTATGGCGGGCATAGAATTACTAATGATGTTAACACACACACACACATACACACACACACACGCACACACACACACACCTTCATTCCACACTTACAGGTGGCAGCATGTTCACTCTGACTTCTTGGCAAAGAAGTTTACACTTTTCATTTAGCAGAAAACCTATGTTAGTGCTTAGGAACGCTCAAGACATTACTTACAACCTATTGTAATTTCAGAGGTAAAGCTATTTTACTCTAGTTGGCACAATACCAAAGTTCTACTGTGATAGCCTTAGTATCCTTAGGTTTATATATCTGACCATAGAAATTTTCCCTGCAGAAAGTGATAATAATAATGAAGAATTTAAATATAACACACAGTCATGCCTTACCATTCAGTTACATAATGATAGGTGCATCTTTAAATGAAAAAGAAAACTTCATCTCATAAGGGTCAATTATAAATGATTTCCCTAAAGACAATTCTTGTACATCCCTTAGTACAAAATAAATATTCAAAGAATGGTAGCTATTTGTATAATTGAGTTTCTCTTTAATGTCAAGTTTAATTTTGAGAGAGAAAAAAGGAAAAGTTTCAGTAAATTTACTTCGAAGCTTGATGGATTGGTGGTTTTTTAAGCAAAGCTCTTGTAGCTTAATGTAGCAATAAATGCAGAGTTTTAAAATAAGCATGTCAATTCACTCAAAGTGTATTTCATAACTACAGAAGCCATAAAAACAAAAAATTACTAGAGTGAATATTGCTTAGAAACATTAATGTTTTAAGAATGTTATTCAAATAGAAATGAAGTAGAATACCATATTCATTATCCATTAGTATTCATTCGTATAATATTGTGTAAAGTAGATCATTATAGACTTTTGTCTGCCAACAAAAAATTATAGTATTACCTAATTGTGTGACTCTGAAAAACTGTGCAATTTTTCACTCAATTTGAAGTTAAACATGCACTGTGCATTCATTTATTACAGAATAAAGATATTAGCATTGTGAGATGCTATCTATGAATACTGACTGGGTTCTTTGGCAGGTTTTGCAAAAAGGTAAGCAGACTTGATGTTTAAGCTCTGTATAACACTCACTATAGTTCTTCTCTTACCTTTTCCTGTAGAAGCATTTCTTCCAATGGAGAGTTTTTTGCAAATTGCAATCCAGAAATGCTTCATGGCTTCATCTTTGAGTTTTGCTATAAAGCAGCACTGTATACAGGCAATCAAAAATGTTTGCATACTTTAGGTATGAACTAATCAAAATACACATTAAGCATGCTAACAAGCACACCTGTTATCATTAACAGATTTATTCTCTAATTTTATATGATTAGCACCATCAAATTAAAAGGTGAAAACATGCTGATAGCACTCTTTTTATGAAGTATTACTAATTATTAGCATAAATTCTATGGATAGTGGTTACAAATATAAACACCCAAGTGTTACAGGCTAATGTGATAAATGTACCTTCATTCATAAATATAGTTTACTTTTTACTTGGGTAATAATGACTGAATTTTTTTTCAGTGAAGTCTACAAATAGACTCTTAAAAGACTCTAGCTTGTATAATTATCCAATATAACTTTCAATTTCCTACCATTAAATTTAGAGCTATGCACTATCAACTATTCTTTGGCTCTTATTTTCCTATGCTGATGCAGTACCTACTTTCACTGTTAACTGCTAATTCACATTTAGTTATTTCATGAATTTTGTTTTGTTTTGTACTATTCAGAATTTATTAACTTTCAAATATTTTGTGCAGACCTGTCATGTGCTAATGGAGCTTATTTCCTTATTTTCTATCTCTTAATCGATATTTGATAAATGAAGTTAAAAAAATAAAAATTACTTTACATGCAAGGATTACTAAGAAAAAGATTTGTTTTGGGGATTCCTGGAGACAAAAATACAGGAACATTTTTAACTTGCTAATGACTTGCAGTTCTGTGATAGGGGCCATATTTTATGTATTGTTTGTAGCTGTAGTATTGATGTATATGCCTATCCTAACAGGGTGATATTCGTATTCTCCATCAAGCAGCACTGATATAAGCAATGGTCGTTAGGAACAAATGCTAGAATCTTATAACATTTATCCAATTGATTAAGATGAAAGAATAGATGCCTTCCCAAATCATATATGGGAAATTTTGATGGATTAAAATACTGTCAGGGCACTAAAAGGTTGCTAAAAGCAAATTTAAGAAAAGACATTAAGTCAGGAATTGGAGCTACAAATGATAGACTAAAGTGGGCATTTTTTGTTCAAGGTGTCCATCAAAGGTGAGATAAAATAACAAATCATGTTGGGGGTCAGAGAGTACATACAAAGCATGAGACATTCAACCAAAAATAACAAATTTCCCGAGATAACACGAACGCTACGTCACCCACTTGTGAGTGTTCCACGTTTGTTTCTCCTTGGACATATGTTCTAATAGTTCTCTCCTCTGCCACACTGCAATTTGGATAACACTACTTGATGGTATCTTCAATTACCCGGATGCTGGCTTCTAAAAATTTTAATTGTCTCCAATTTTAATTGAGATATTATTAATTAATATATTTTATCTCTAATAAAATTTCAATGTAAATGTAAATAAGTATTATCTAGCTTGTGTATTTGTTTTTTTTTTTTTTTCATTTAGGATATATGGTTAGAATAAACTCTAAACAAGAAAGGGCAAATTCGACCAGTGTATTAAAGCTACATGTTTTAGATAAAAATAGAGCTTCAATTTCCAGCAGTACAAGCCTCTCCATCTTCATGAACAAGACAACAAACTTTATTCATATCATAGTTAAAGGTCAGTGTATCTTTTATGAGCACAAACTGACAAATTTCATCAGCAATAATATTTCTAACCCTGATAAATTCTTAAAGCAGGGAAATTAAAGCTTTATACTGGATATGTGTACTAAAAGTATAGTAGGAAGATAAGCAAACATTTATTAATCATAACTCATTGAACTGATCCTAAGTTATGTAAACAACATTGACTTCAATTGGAATTGAGAATTAAGAACTTTTGCATGTGAATGAAAACAAAAGGAAAAAAAAACTTTTAATTTCTATGTAAAACATATAAAATTCCATGGAGAATGAATGAGGTACACAAGGCTTCAGTAGTTTTATGGATTGTTCACTTTTGTTTAGAAATCATCATTTTACAAGTATAAGAGGACTTTCCATTTTATTTCATATTTCTTGTTTGATGAACTCAAGCTGTGTTTGTCTAAATAAAGTATTTTTTCTTTCATTTGGTATCAGTTTTAATTAAAACTACAGTTAAAGAAGAAAAAATCAGTTACTTCCTATTGATGTTAATGCAGAATCAGTGAATTATCAGAATGCAAAAGCTATCTATCAGAACAAGGGAATTTTTTATAATGTTATAGCTCATGGGCAAGGTGATATAGAATTTATTACCACATGTCTTGTGAGAAAGACTGCAGACAGCTTATGAGTTGCAGTGTCTGCTTCTTCAAAGCATGACTCAGCTAAGGATGGAATTAATTGAGTACATTCTCTGGTCATTAGTATTGTATTTCACCTTCCCAAATGTTTTTGATGAGCAGAGAGTGCTGAGAAGCAGATAAACATCCACAGATATTTTTTCCATTTGAAGTCATATTTCAAATTCTTTCTTTCCCGTGTATAAAATTGCACCATATTGATAACAATAAAATGACCTGAAAACAGATCTTCCAAATAATTCTGACGAAATTGTAAAAATTGTGAGTGCTGCCATGTCTTTACTGAAAAGTGAAACACAAAACATGATCAGATGATATTTCTCATTCCCACAGAGTGAAAATGAGTTCCTCTACCAGCTATTTAACAGGCTACCATACCAAAGAAAGTAATTCTAGTCCAAATGTGTCACATGGGCTTTTGAAAGCACTGCAAGGATTCCTTTTGGAATCCTTTTGGATGTTGTGGATTGCAGTACCATAGGAATTCGGATATGTTTCAGAGGAACACGCTGTATATGTCCACTAAGTCTATTTGTTCAAAGTTCTGCTTCACTTCTTCTACTTCTTTGCTAACTGTTTGTCTTTTGTGACCTATCTCTTGGGGCTAAGTAGGTGTCAAGTTCTCCTATTAAACTTGTGGTACTGGATATTAGACTTTTTATGTCTATTAAGATTTGTCTTATGCGGTTGTGTGTTCCCATGTTTGGTGCATACATATTTGTGACTGTTACCTCTTCCTCTTGCATTTTTCCTCTAAGAAGTATGTAATGACCATCTTTATTTCATTTGATCATCTTTTGTTTTGAAGTCCAGATTGTTTATAACCAGGATATTTATCTCTCCTTTTTTCTTTGGTTCTGGTGCATGTAGTATTTTTTACTTTTCCATGCTTTGACTCTGAGCCTAGAATTTCTTTAAAAGTTTAGTGTGTTTCTTGTATACAGCAGAATAGTTGGAGTTTGCTTCCTAATCTACTCTGCTTGTCTATTTCTTTTCATAATAAATTATATCCATTTCCTTTGAATTTTATAACGGAGATGTTTTCATTTATGTTTGACACGTTATTTTCCTGCTGTTGGTTCCCTACTTTTCTCCTTTGTTTAATTGTTTGTCGTATTTGCTGGGTCCTTTCAGTTTACATTTGTGGAACTCTGATAATTTAATTCCTTTCTATAATGTCTGTATTACTCTATGAAGGGCTGGGTTTGCCATCATGAAATTCTTTAGTTGTTCTTTGTCATAGAAGTATTTCAATTCTCCATTAAACTTGAAATAGAGTTCTGCAGAGTTTATCAGTCTGTGTTGGAATTTGTTTTCTTGCAAGACTTTCAGTACTGTTCTTACTTTTTTATTAGCAGCAATGTTGTCTTAAAAGTCTGAAGGTCTATCTTCACTTCCATTTAAATGGTTTTGCCAGCCTATAATAAAGATTTTAATTTCTCATATATGTCTTTGAATCTGTTTGCTGCTCATTCAAGAATTCCATCATTTTTCTATTCTCCTCTATTTTTTAAACTTTTGAATAACCTAATTTCCTCTTTCTTTTTTAATTGTATTAATTTTAATGAGAAAAAATAATAATGAGACAGTTTCAAAACAGGTTAGTAGGACGATTACAATAATTAATACATTGCATAATGTTGTCTTCATGGTAATTATTCAGAGTCCAAGATGCAGACATGATATCTTTTCTAAGCACTCTTAATACAAATATTTCTTCTCATTAAACTAAGAGAAAGTAGCTATCTATGTAGGCCACTTGTCCATAATCGTAGTGGGTTATCAGCAGAGCCGACAATGTCACAAGCTGTTCACTTCAGCCTTTTATAATATGGCTTTATTTTTCATACTTCATAGTTAGATTTTTCTGCTGGATTGTTAAGATCAAGGGGTATCCCAAATTTTCTGTTCAAGGAGATTATGGGGCTACAGAGTAAAGTAAACACCATTGTAAAGTGTGCCCGAGGGGAGTTACCTAGAGAGAAAACCTTCTCTCAGTGTTTCACAGAGAGCAAATTGGCCAAGCAACATTTGTGACTCATCCAGATGGCTGACACTGACAAAAGATCTACAAATCATTATTCATGGTTTCAGGGTAAATCCTGAGGAAATTTGTCTGACCTTATCAGATACAAAAGTAACATTTTGTTACATAGGTCTTATTTTATTCATATATATATATATATATATACTATCAGTGTCTTCTTTAGAAGTACTTAGAAATTCTGTCATTTCAGTTACCATTTCTTTTTTTTTTTTTATTTCAGGGATTATTTATTATCTGATTTCCTCTCTACCTTTCTATGGTTGTTTCTGTGCTTCAGATGCTATTATTTCAGAGAAATTTTCTGAACACAGAGATGAATGGTTTATTATATTTATCTATTGTAAGTTATTGGCAAAATCTGGATTATGAACTTACTGGTAAAAGACAATGTGTTTACATGTCAATAAAGTGAATATTATCTAGTTTTCCACATAAAAAATTTTTTACATTTAAAATTATAATTGACTTTTCCATGTTCACAAGTCTGGTAAGTCTTTAAATATATACTTAACTGATTTCAAATATTACAACTATACTTAAAGTATGGCTTTGCTTTTTTTTTTTTTTTTTTTTTTTTTTAGGCAGGACTGGGGTTTGAACTCAAGACCTTAAGTATATCTTTTTTTAAATTCTGGATTCCTCTATGTTTCCTATGATTCATACAAATGCTGTGCAAATAGAACTGTTTTATTTGTGAAATAATCATTGATTATAATGATAAATTGGATATGAAAATTCCTCTAATTTCAGACTTCCTCATTCAAAATCTTTTTTTCCTAGAAATCTTGTGCAGTTTAATCTCCAGACTTTTCTCATTTTAAGGTCTAACTGGGTGACTGGGTGATCTCACTTATTTAATAGTCACTATTCACATTTTCTGCCAATATAATTGCAAAGTTTATCTTCAATATTAACTCGACAAGCTACCAATAGACCTGTATTAGTATAGCAATTTTATTTATCCGATGCATTATACCACCTGGAGTTATAAAATGTGGATTTTTTTTAACTTAATAGAAATTGAAGTTTTTGAAAATATTATGGGTTATATTTTATAGGCATACTTAAATTTTATCCCAAGTCTATATTTTCTAATTTAATGTTAAAATGTTTCAATTTTTAAAATATATTTTTTTCTTACACTACAGCCTGAGAACATTTTCTATTCATCATTTATATCACAGAGATTTTTTTTTCTGATGTATTTTATTTTTCACTGGCCCCAATTTATATTTTAATTATCTTATTAAATTTTAAATTTGCCTTTATTTAACTTATCCAATTATTACCCATTTTGCTCTACCTTTCTTGTGGCAGCATAGAGAAGAGGTGATCACTTTCTAAGATAGCAGTTATAAAGCTTTCTGAACTTTTATTCATTCCCATAAAAGCATAATTTCAAAGATACTTTTTCTAAGTGTTTGTCACAATTACTTATCTCTCATTGCTGGGACAAGATACCCAACACCCAGAATTAAGCAAGGAAAAATTCATTTAGCTCCCAGTTTGTACAGGTTTTAGTCCACACTTGGCTGGCTTCAAGGCAGAGCAGCATATGGCAGAGTGTGGCGGTTCTTGACCTCAGAAAAAGCAAAGAGCAAAGGGAGAAGCAACTGCACCTCCTCTCTCCTTTCCTTCTATTATAAGGAGGCTGCCCTGGGGTGGGGGTAAGGAACTCACACAAAGTCTATATTCTCTTCTTGTGCAGGATTAGGATGTTTTAAATGTAAGAACCCTGACTGCCTGCTGCGTCACTTAGACTTCTAAACTTCTCAAGTTTACACAATGTATCAACCAGTACAGTGCTCAATAAAATCCTCAAGGCTTCTGTTCCGTATTGCTCCATTTCATAAACCACAGGATATTTGCAAGGTTTTGAACAAAATATTTTAAATTATTTTCTAATAAATGTGCTGCAGCTAACACCATCAAATAATTCCCATACACAAAAGAATGTATCTAGCATTATAGTTCCCTGATTCCCTGTGCTCTCACTAGGTGTATGAATCTGAGCAAAAAGAAAACCTCTTTCAGAATGAAATGACTTATAACTTCACTACATCATTCCAACATAAGGTGTAAGGTTTCCTTTTCAGATTTATGTTCTTTGAATATAAATGAAATGAACCAAGATGGTACCAAGTGAAGGGAAGCAGAGAGTGCAATTCTTGTTTCCTTGTGTCTGACTTGAAATGTTGATTTCTGCATAAAGCTTCATGATACCTAATCATCTGAATGCAATAATTGGTTATTATTGCATGAAATTTATACTGCAAAAGCCCTTATGGTCTCTCTTTGGTAATGATTTATGAACAATGTTAGAACAGAGATTCTATTCATTGGAAACTTCTCCATAAGTTATAAACTTCGTCTGAAATGCATCCTAGGAGATGAATGGATAGCATTTGTTGTTCTACTTTTGTTTTCCACACTTGGACTGCACAAGCGGGCACCCATGTTTTCCAGCTTGGAAACGTGATGGACTGACAGACGTCCTGAAGCTGCTTCCCAGTCCTGTGACTAGTTTTGCTGCATTTCTTTTCTAAAGGCTATAGCTTCCTCTCTCCACATTCTATGGTTGAGGTTATTGGCCCATGCATCTCTCATCATTTTCCTGAAACCATTCATATATTTATAAATAACCCTTTTTCCACTTTTTGAGAGATTTCCATACCAATTTCCATAGTGGTTGTACTAATTTCCATTCATAATAACAATGTAGCAATGCAGAAATGTTCCTTTCTTTTCCAAAAAACAATCTCACTAGCCTTTACTGTGGTCCAAGCTCTGGACAATAGCCAGTCTTACTGAAGTAAAATAGAATTTCAGCGTTGCTTCATCTGCAATTTTGTAATGCCTAAAGATGGTGATCATGTTTTCGTGCATATATATGACTATAGAAATATAGAATTACTAAATACTTAATCATTATAAATTTAGTTGAATTTAAAATATAAAATAGCAGTGTATGAATAAAAGAAATACACTTCCACAGTATAGTGCTCTAGCTGCTACTCAAAATTGGAATATCTAATATTTAAATAACTTTTTAAAAATTCTGTATACAAGTTACAATGTTTCTTACAGAAATGGAAGCTTTCTTCTTGATTATGTCGCCTTGTGGTCTGTATAGTTTTTCTGTTTAAAATCCAAATAAGCATTATCAAAAATTATTTATCATTGTAAGTTCATTGAATTTATCTTCCCTATTCACCAGCAGACAAATGTTATGCAGTTATTTTTGTAACAATAAAGATAAAAATGCTTTAAGAGTTTTGTGGACTTTCAGGACAACAGGACTACCAAATAAGGGAGCCAGTACAGTCAAGGTTGCCTGGGGCAATAAGTAGTATAATATGCAGTTCACAAGGTGGGCAAACAGCTGTCTGGGGATCAAATGAATGCTGATCAAAGCATCATGCCAATAGCAATTCTAGAGAATCCGGTGATATCTAGAAGCCTATCAAACTGACTTGGACATTTTCAGAAATAGATGTAAACATTTGCAGAAATTCAGTTTGGAGCCAGAGAGATAGCTCAGCTGTCTAAAGCACCTGTTTAGGCAAGCTTAGGCAAGCACAGGGAACACAGTTTGATTCCCCAGGCTGTGCTGACCCAGCCACATAAAAAAAAAACACAAGAGAGAGAGAGAGAGAGAGAGAGAGAGAGAGAGAGAGAGAGAGAGAGAGAGAGAGAGAGAGAGAGAGAGAGAGAGAGAGAGAGAGAGAGAGAGAGAGAGAGAGAGAGAGAGAGAGAGAGAGAGACAGAGAATCTGCCATTTTATTTTGGCCCCAGACAATAAATGAACTTTCTATAACACTGTAGCGCTGCTTAACTTAGCATTGATTCATAGAGTGCATAGTTGAAAGTGCTCTGATCTTATCCTCTGGAGAGTCCAGTCCTATCAGCTCTATTTTCAAATGTACCCTGAATCCTTCCTCTGGTCTACTCATTAATTCCATTGTAGGTTCCAGGTACCATTCTAGTCACTTGCGATATAATGCTAAGACAGACAGACGAGGTTCCTGCCCTTATCATTTCTTGCTTCAAGAGCCGCAAGTGTCCTGCTTTGCTTCATGCAGTCCAGTGTCTTCATTCCTCTTTAACATTCTTGTCAGGCTGATTTTAGTTTTTGTTTGAGTGTTTTCTTTAAGTGTTATAAATGTATGTATTCATCTGGCACTAGGTCTCACTAAGCATCTTAGACTCATTGTGAACCTCCTGTCTCAACCTGCCCAACACTGGAATTACCCGCTAGGTTTCCCTGGCCTGAATGGCATGGCCTGGTTACTGGGCTACCATGGCACGTGGTGGCAGGATCTAACCAAAGTCCTTGCACTTGCCAGGCAAGTGCTTAGATTACTGAGCCATCTCCTCAGCCTGATTTCTAGTGTTCCAGGAAACAAAAAATATGACTTTCGATTCCCAGCTATATTTTATAAATATTTTATAAAATTGTTTTCAGGGTGAGCCTTTGCCTGCGTCTATTCCTGTTCTTCCTTGCAGGAATGGCGCTTCATCTCTGCTCCTTGTCTTACCATGCACTGCCTTTGCACAAGTTTTGCTTTCTCCCTGAAGTGACTTTTTTTTTTTTTTTAATCTCGCCAGGGGAAGAAAGTTCTCAGCGTAGCGCATGACCCAGCAAAATGATCACCTCTTTTGTGCACATCTTTCTGACTTTTCCCAGAAAAAAATTACATTCTCCATTAACCACCCCTGTGTTCTCAGAGTGTTGTGTCTAAGCAATTATTTGTTGTTTTAGAAAAAGGGCAGTAAAAATGGCCACAAATATTGAGTGCTACACACATTCAGGGGCTTTGTTCACAGAAAAGCTGATGCTATGTTTAAAGAGTAATAATCATAATGTATAGGAATGGTACCTTTGAAATATTTTAACATGCCAGTCGCAATAATATATTTTTACCACAAGATGTGAATCCTACCCAACAAGAAGCTACGCATGGTCCACTTCTTCAGCCTTCCAAGAGTGTATTGCCAAGACACAGCCTTCAAGTCTGAAGAAGCAGTGTTTACCACTGAACATGAATATGTACCTCTCAAGGCGAGAAAGACCGTGTGTTAGGCATGTTCCACCCCTATGCAAGTTCCTGATTTACAGTGTGTTCCGCTTGGTATGATGACCGTTTTTCAGCGTGGTGCAGTTTGTTGGTACTTTAATACCTCCCAAATATCTCTAGGTTTATATAATTGGCATGTTGTGAAACTGTGTCTTGGACCTAGAAGATTTTCACAGAAAAACAGACAATACTCTCTGATGAAGCTTTGCTTTACAATTAATTAGTACAGCAAAAGGTTTTGCTGCTGGCTCTGTCCCTTCAGTAAACTGGGATGTGACACATATTTGCATTTACCCAGCACAGCTGGTTTTTATGAAAAGAGCGTTTGCCCTTAGAATAATTTAAAGCACATTCAGAATGGTTTTATTCCTAAAAGAAGAAAACCACAGGATGAAGCAGGTGGCTTCAATGTGCTCTAGATGAATTATCTTGTCCATACATATTATCTTAAGAAATCTTTTTAAAAGCAAGTTTCCTTGTTCACCAGTGGAAAAACTCATAATAAAAGATAAATATCAGGCAAAATTCTACACTACCACATTATATTATTCTTTGAGATGCAAATTTCTATACAATACACACTGAACCCATTCTATACTACTTTATCAGATAATTATTCTAATTAAGGCTATCAATTTATTCTGTTGGAGAAAAATGTCTCATGGTAGTTTAGTGAATATTAATTTTCCCATGAGTCTTATTTCTGATTTGGATGCATATTTGACCCTTTGCAACACTTTCAATACACTTATTTTCCTTAGATATGACTCATACTGTTCAGAATTTACATAAAATTAACTTTTTTCAAGTATGCTCTATATTATATTTTTCATTTCCATTAAAACATGAACCTCAGATTCTTCCCACTGTAATTTCTTTGCACCCTATAATTTCAAGAAACATTTAGACACAAGAAAAGCGATGTGTGGGTGTGAAGACATATTTCCACTGAAAATGAACTAAAAATACCTTTGGAGATCTATAATTTTTCCAGAGACTTGGTGTAGTCACCACAGAAGGATTTGGCATTTCATTCTAATGTGTATCATCAGCCTACCAAGCTATTTTCTCACATATGTTAACATTATTATGTTTCATTGTACTTAGTTTTAAAATTTAATATTATTGTATTTCAATTTACTCAGAAAGATTTCGTGCTTAACTATTACCCAGTGTTCTTTCCTGTACCACAGACACCCTTTTTGCAAAAATAATTGAAGGAAGCATCACTTAGTGCAGTTTGGGACATGAATAACCTCCTGCATTTGAACTGCAATACATTAAACTAAAGGCTGAAAGTCAAGTGGAGAACATTGAAACAATCTTATATAGAGTTTTTATTTGGTTAATGGCTCCCTTTCCTGTATGGAATAATTGCTGAAAGGATCACAGAATGTGTTACTAGTTTCTCCAGTTGTAATAGGACATAACCCAAGGTTACTTGCCTAACTGATACAAATACATCCATGCAACAAGTTCTCACTGCGGCCCTGCATGCTGAGCTCTTCAGTCATATCAGGTTTCCTACCAAGGACACAGGAGAATATGCTGACCTCACCCTGGGGGGGCCGAGGGAAGATGCTGCAGCAGGTTTTCCATTGGAATTGTCATCAAAAGGGGGTTAAAAAAGACACGCTGTCAGGATTCCTCAATCACACCTTCCTGTAATCCCTGCTGAGATGACAGGATCTTGGTTTCCTTTGTTGAGGATTTAACTAACATCTCCATACCCAGTTGAGACTCGCTTGTGTAGCTACTTGTGTTGAACGTCACCACTCCGTTTCCTCGGGTCAGCAGAAAAGTACATGTGCTGCTACTGAGAATGAAGAAACCTTTTTATTTTTGCTTTTCACCCTCATTAGAAACACTCATCCCTGTCTTAATAAGAGGCGGCAAGTCAATCTCCTGTTTCATTTTTGGTTCCTTGAAAAGTCAGCAAATTACTCTGCGCTTTACTTGTTGCAGTGCGGTCTGTAGGAAGTTGAAGAAAAGACCTCATCGATGGACAGTTTCATTGAAAGTGGCGTCCACTCAAGTTTTCATGATTTTCATTCACGGCCTTTGGGAAAGCCCAAGTAGGAGACTCTGTTGAGCAGTCTACTATATCTCAGGTATGTGGAGCGTCCCTGGCACTGGGGCTGCGCTACCCATGCGCCCTATGAGCCACACTGACAGGCAGACTTGCAGCGCACTGCATGAAGGGAGTTACACTTTCCCACCGTCTGGCTGGGCCAACGTTATTGCAAATTAACAGACTGATATATTTTGAAAATATTTTTCTGACACAGTATTTAAAATGTGCTCCCACAATATGTTGAGATTTTCTTTTACTCTGGATGATTTCCTGTTAAAAGATTTTGGATGGAGGATATATCCGCTGTATTGAGAGAGTACACATTTCTACCCAGTCTGTAAATCTGTAAATTGTAAAACTTTGTAGAAAAAGAAAGACACGTCACTCAAGAAGGCCCAGTGTCTCAGCTACTCTTCTCTGGTTGCTAAGACAAATACCCAACACCTAAAATTAAAAAAGTAAGTTTTATTGAGCTCACAGTTAGTGGAGGTTTCAGTCCAGATGCAGTTGGTTCCAACAGAGAGTGGCACATGGTGGCAGAGAGCAGCCATTCATGACGGCAACAATGAGCAAAGCCAGCCTCTCTCCCCTCCTCACGTTTTAATGCAGATTACCCACCCCAGGCCAGGGTGTAGTAGCATTTATACTCACAGTAATATATCACAAACACCAGAAGCCGCTCCATGCCTTCATGAGACTTTGTGGGGAAGGTGGTGGGGACAACCAGACCAAGCCATAACACCCAGGTTGTTGATGCAACAGGTAAAATATATCTAGAAGCCATTTGGTATTCATATACACAGAGAGAAATGCAGAAATAAAAGAACATAGGTCTCACTATTTATCTTCACCAGTACACATTATTTACATTAACAATGGTGACAAATAAAGCTTAACATTACTGAAACACAAACAATGCTAAATTTTTAGTCACCAGGGTAAAATAATTTCATTTTGAAATATATACTGTGTATACTACTCATAGACTACTATCTATAGACAAGATATGGCTTAACATATTAACTAATTAAAAATAATTCCCACAAAATAATCAAAAGTAAAGTAATATAGAATCTCTCTGATAAATGAAGAGATTTTTTGGCCATGTAATTTATCTATTTACACATGTGCAATTTATATAACCTGAATGCTGAGTTAAATATTCAACTAAATGCAATTGGAATGTTTAACTATCAGAATTAAATAGACATTTTTATTTATGATTTGAAGATGTATTTTAAAACTGTAATACCAATTTATTCTTTAGAACAGTGCAGAATGGAATCAGATATAAATGTGTGCGACAAAGAAAGAATGAATATGAAATCTTGGACAACTTTACAGCACCTTCAGTTTGACTTTTCTGCAATGTATTTTATATGCTAAGTGATGAAATCAGACAACAGCAGATGGTTGCTGGCAAGTGTAACTAGTAAAATTTGGTAGCAAAGCTGATTAAAATAGTAAGGAAAGAATAAGAGTTACTGGTATTAACTCGTAAGTCATCCAACTGAGTACATATGTGAAGCTGATGTGTTCTATTAGTCAGCTCAGATTACAGTGACAAAAGCCCATAAGCTGAACAGGCCAGACTGTCACATGAATTCTAGAGGCTGAGGCAGGAGGATCATGGCTGAGAAGTCAGCTTGATCTAGCTCCATAGCTAGATTCTGCATCAAAACTGAACTATCATCTTCCTCTTCCTATCCTTTGGCTGCTCCTCTTCATTCCTGTGCATGTTATTGTTGTTTTATTCTCCTTCTCCACCTCCTCCTCTTCCTCTTCCTCCTCCCCCTCCTCCTCCTCCTCCTCCTTCTCCTCCTTCTCCTCCTTCTCCTCCTTCTCCTCCTTCTCCTTCTCCTTCTCCTTCTCCTCCTTCTCCTTCT
>PVJA010046606.1:0-15027 GCA_004027025.1 Myocastor coypus
GAGCAAGAGAGAAAGGAAGAGTAAGAGCAACAACAGCTGCAGAGGGCAGGTGTGTCTCTGTGTCTCTCTTATGTTACATTCAGGCTCTCTGCCCTAGGCTGAGCGGAGCACTCACACCCATAATCCCTGCAGTGCTCAGACCTGTAATCCCAGTCTTAGATCACCCATAATCCCAGATCTTGAGTTAATTACAAACTCTAGAAGTCTGCCCCATGACTGCATGAGGATTCGGGGAACAGTGAGACTCAAACCATGACACACAAATACCCCCTTAAAATATTAAGCAATGGAAATCTAGGGGGTATGTTAGACCCTATATTGTCCTAGCCATAAAAAAGTTTGTGACTTAAAATCAGGAAGAATGGTTAGCAAAATACATAATGTTGACATTGGTAAGCATACCTTTTACATATATTTGATGAAGCATGAAACTTTATTTTAAGCCTTTTATTGTGAATCTTCCCAGCATGATTTAATAAAACTGTAGTATGTGAATATACAAACCAGTGTAAGAGTCATTACTTTCATTAAGAATATTACAGTGAATAAATTAACCCAAAACAATAAAACCTGAGCAGTTGATATATGCAAGTCATTTACATCTTGTAGACTCATTTGAGGAAGGGCAGAATAAATGGGTTATGGAGGGAGTTTCATTAGTACTTGTATTTCAATTGACTTCGAATCTTACAATAAGAATACAAAAGCAATAAATATCATCCATCAACAAGAATATTATACAGGGCTGTGTTTTTTTTTTTTTTAACAAGATGTTCTGTGCCATTACACTTTAATAGTCCTGCTGAATTTCCAATATGAAAAAAAAAAAAAAACCTAAAGAAGCCTGCTGTGGTGCCATCGCTGTATTCTGCAACCATATTTTATTCTGCTTTATTATGTCACTCTGCATTCAAAGCTAAATACATGATGATGTCTCATGGGAAGTATCAAAGAGGCTCTGGGAAACCATCGATGCAGCATAGTACCATCTTCTGGCATTCTATACCTGATGCTAAAGAGCTCGGTTTAGGAAATAGAGCATAAATACTCAATCTAAGTCACATCATAATAACATGGCCCCTAGATTTATAAACCTGGGGATTTATTGACACCTACAGATCATTTACTTTTTTTTTTTTGGTGGGACTGGGGTTCAAACTCATGACCTTGCACTTGACCAGCAGGCACTTGTGCCTCGGAGCCATCTCCCCAGCTCCCCATCTACAGATCATTTAAAGGTGTCTTCATTTTGCATCTTATTGTATCCTGTTAAATACACTGAAAGAACCTGCTCACTGCCCTCTTGGGAGGCAAATAATGCCAAGAGATTTCTCTGAGAGCTGGCCATACACCACTTTATTTGCAGAACATTCTTTTGGGGATAAGGGTTATTTCTGATCCTGTTTAGATCGGTGGTATGTTTCAAAGCATTTTTTCTTGCTAGATGATACCAGAATGACTAAGGAAAATTACAGTTTTCAGTGTTGATAGTGCACAATTAGAATCTCACTAGTAATCCAACGAGATACGAAGTATAAAGCAGGAAACAATAGTAAGAAAAGTAATTCCTATGTAAAGAATTTTTAGACAAATTTGAAATGTTCACTAACAGGCGTCCTTGCTCAATGTGCTGCACCACTGTGACAGACACATTGTCTTCCAAGAGGGCAGAGATCCTGTCCTCACTTGACTTGGCCAGCGTCTTCTCCTATGTATGATGCATAGTCCAAGAAGCCCATAATTCAGATGAGACAGGGAGAAATGAGGGAAGCAAGGAACCAATACAGAAAATGGGAAAGAAAGACAGAAAGTGGGAGAAAGAACAGAATAGCACGTGCTTTTTTGAGCCTTCTATTTATTTTTAACTTATACTAATTGGCTCAAATGTATGAGTAGGTTTGCTTGAGTTAAGTGTCCTGAATCTATTTTTCAAAAATGTAGGTAGGTAACAGATGAAATTATTTGTTTATTACTAAGAATAAATAACAAAATTGTGAAAAGCATCACAAATTACCCAGCATAAGACATAGACATTTGTAATCTATAGAGCCCTGCAAATTATAGTTATTATATATTATTATATCACTAGCTGAATTACTGATATCTCTACTAGCCATAACTATATAAACAATAGTTTCCTTGTGTTTTCCCTTTATCTCTAAATATGCCTAGTATAAGAAAGTTAAGGGTCAATTCTGAATGTTTACAGTTCCCAAATTAAATTAATTATTAATGACCAATTAACAGTTAATTCATTAATTGATCACACTCTTGCCCTAGGACAATGATAACTTATTTTCCTGAATATTTAGTACAAGCCTGAAGCTATTCTATGTTCTCTCTATCTTTAATCTTGTTTAATCTTTACAGAATCCTTTGAGGTAACATCTAATTACTTTTATCTTTGTTTTACAATGAGCAAATTGAAGCACAGGCAGATTAAATAACTTCCTGAAGGATTCAGTCCAATAAGAGACAGATACTGGCTGTGATGAAGGTAGGACTGGCCTTCTTCAGATCCCTTAACAGACAATAAGCATGTGATTCTGATATTACACAGCTCCCGAAATGGCTACTAGATATAGATTTTGGATTTAGCATTCTGTTCAATTAATATCCCCAGGATAGTTCTCTTTTGCATATGCAGGAAGCATACAAAGAGGAGTGACAGAGATGTACTAGCATTGAAAAATGTTCA
This sequence comes from Myocastor coypus, assembly GCA_004027025.1. Taxonomy (NCBI): domain Eukaryota; kingdom Metazoa; phylum Chordata; class Mammalia; order Rodentia; family Myocastoridae; genus Myocastor; species Myocastor coypus. Next base: position 2,699 of record PVJA010046606.1, read on the forward strand.
AAAGGTTTTTGTTGTTGTTGTTGTTATTGTTGTTTTGTTTTGTTTTGTCTTGTTTTTAATCAAAGTGTCTTTAAAAAGCCTGGTCTTGAGTTTAGTGCTGATATTTTATTATTCACTACTCCAAAAAAATAAGTAAGCATTGTACTGAGAGATTCTAAAATTGGAATTAATGTGTTTTACAAACCATCAGAAGCTCCTATATACCCTCAGGTCTCTATAATCCAATCCATCTCCTATCCACATTTGTTAGCCTATTGCCTTAGTACCATTTGGTAAATACAATTACCAAAATAGCATTTATGAATGGATTTTTTTCTACAGTGCCAAATATATATTCATCATTGTTGCCAAGATTGTTACTAAAAAAACCCTTTCTGACAATGAGGTGCAATACCAGTACCAGCTTGTATTCATGAAACGTCAACTCTGTACTTGTCAGACACGTAGCTAAATACTTTAACATACATTTCCTTCAAGTTTCTTAAGCACTAACCTACCTTTTAAATATTTTAGAGCTATCGTTTTGTGAATGATGGATCTGAGAAGTGAAGACATTACAACCTCAAGTCCATCCCAAAGGGCTTAGATCTACGTGTAAACAAACGGTCTTTTTTTAGGACCCTGAGTCTATCTTTCACTGCTACCCTGTAGCACCTGTCTCACAACATGAATGTGTTGAGCGTGCGCGCACACACACACACATCCGCACTGCCCCTTTTGTATTGCTATCAGACTAATTAATGAGTGCTTCACTCTGTAGAATAGGAAGCATGCTATTCATGAGTATTTCCAGCTCAGTCTTAGGGTTTCCTAAGACTACACAACAATTTTTCCTAGGTAGAAGTGTATAGTCCAAGAAGCCCATAGTTCAGATGAGACAGGGAGAAAGGAGGGAAGCAGGGAACCAATACAGAAAATGGGAAAGGAAGACAGAAGGTGGGGGAGAGAACAGAATAGCACGTGCTGGGCGCATGTAGCACTAGAGAGAACTCTACTCAACGTGTTCCGAGAATACGGAGCTGAGCATCTCAGGAGCTCCCACACATGTTTTATTTTCTGTGACTGTTGAGGCTGTGCCACGATTGGTTTCCTCCACCAGGCACTGGCCACCGATTGTCACCGACTAAGCTGAGATCCGTGGTAGTCAGGACTTTTTCCTTTTTATTATCAAATGTCCCCTTCTTCTGTTCTCCTCCTACTTGGTTCTAAGAGCTTCTCCTGAATTGGAAAAACAAATAATTATACTTACTAAGAATTAATTGTTAAGTGAGCACACGATAACAGAGTTGAAAAATGGAATATCATGGGTTAGAGGTGAACCAAAGCAAAGTCAGACTTTTAAGACACGCATAGCACTTTTGGTACCAAATGCCAGTGTGCAGAGGCACACAGAATCATTTCTCCCTTGCAGTGGCATTCATTGGGAGCCACTATGTGGCAGGACTGTTAAAGATCAAAGGACATCTTGACTTTAAATTGTCTGAAATCCCCTTATTTAACTTCTACTCTGAACAACTACTATGAAGACAACAATATGCACCGTATTAATTATTGCAACTGTCCTACTAACCTATTTTGAAACTGCCTCATTGTTATTTCTTTCTCATTAAAATTGATAAAATTAACAAAATAAAATAAAAATAAAGACATTTCCTTTGAAGATTTTCCCCTATCCACTGATTTTTCAAATATATTAAAATCAACCATGCTATTTCTAATAAAAGTTTCCATATATTTCCCCAAAAAAAAAATCAATAAAGAGGGTATAATTCTTAGCAAGCAACTGCATAACAAAGGTGCCACATGTTTTAATTACAATCTGAAATTGAGCTATGGTATTGTAGCATTATAATGCTTTTTCTAGAATATTTCCACTATTTAGTAAGCAAAGGAAAACTTACCCTTCATGGGATTTTTTATCCGTAAGACTTTGTAAGACACCACATATTGGCAGGTGGGTAGTAATTTTTCCCATCTCACAGAAGCATAAAGTGAAATACAGAGAACACAACACCCCCAGAACACACACCAGAAAGCCTAGCCTGGCTACCACTGAAAGGCTTAAAAGATGCTACAAGCTTTTAAAGAGAGAAGAAATTTAAAACTGTGCATTTTGTTTTATGTACCATTCTACAAAAATTATTTGCAAGTATTTCATTACTACCAGAGAGTAAAAAAAAAAAAATTTAAATTCCATTGAATTTTATTCAGAAGATGTAATAAGCTGGAAATTTTAATTCTGATAAGAATCTTAATTTTATAGCAGGACATAAACATTTCTCTAACCTCTAATAATTTTGCTACTGCATGTAATACTCTGTGCAATGACGGAATATTTATGATTAACTTTACAGACAGTAAAAGAATGATATCTGTTTATAAGATTTCTCACTAAAAATTAGTTACTAAAGAGGATCAGAATGTTTTTGAACTTTGCATAAATAAAGGTCATGTTTTTAAACTAATGTTTATTAGATGCATTAAAGGTTAGGCAGTGTTCCATGTATTCATAAGTAGATTTTAATCTCCTTTCATTCTCACAATAAGAAAGCCTCTTCTCTTTATTATGTGGGAAAAATGAGACTCAGAGAGGTTAAGTCAACTTCCAGTAGTCACATATCCAACGTGTGGCAAATCCAGAATTAACATTCAAGTCTGCTAATTTCACAAAACCTATGTTCTTAAATCATAAACTCCTTAATTCCTCTCTGCTTTCTTCAGTAATTTGCATTTATATTAGGGGGATGAAGTACTTCAAAACTCATTCAGATTTAATAAAGTGCAACAATATCCAAAGCAAAGACTATTTACAGGATTTCTTAAGACTAAGAACAGGATATAACGAATTAATCTTGGCCTCTATGTCCATTCACTTCATAATACTAAAGGGAACTAAACTGCCAATATTGAAATCTTCCCTCTTCGTCATTGGTAAGTGTAATAACTCTTGTTAGAACTAGCTTCTACCCTCCCTGTCCAGCTTTAAACTTTAAATCAGACCAGGCAACATGAGGGCATTTGGATATGGATTTACTAAGGAAATATTTCGATCTTGATTTACTAAGGAAATTATATATATAATTTGGTACAAGATCTCGTTTCACAGCTCTGACTTGCAGTGATTCTTCAGTTTTCAGTCTCCTCACTGCTGGAATTACAGGCGTGTAGCACCAGCCCGGACTCAGTGGCCTACTCAGTGTGTCCAGGGTCAGGGCTGGTGCAGCATCTGGTGCCAGGGATTGAACCCCAGTCCCTGCACTTGCCTAAGCAGGTGCTTAGTCCTCAGAGCTATCTCATGGGCCCAGGAAACTTATTGATGTTTTATGTTAAGTCATTAGAAGAAGCTCAAATCAACTGTTATTGTTACAGATTGTTCAGGTTTATTGCAGTTATGGAACAATGTGTTATACATCAAGTATTCTAAACACAATTTGAGCGAGCAGCACTTTTTAGAATGATGACAGCAAAGTGCTAAAAGGTAAGCCAGGGATTAATTTGCTTCATTTTACTCTAGCAATGTGCATGAAAATTATTACTAAAGAACCAAAGATATGATCAGAAATGCATTAAAATGAAAGTTCTCACTCCTGTTCATACATCAAGATAACCACCTGAAAGTGTACAGAAACAGAAAAATAAAAATCAGTGTTCCCCTGCTCACTGTGTAAATGAGAAATTGAAGTAGTTGCAAGAAGTCATGGCTGATGGTAAGGAAATAAAAGATGAAGAGGGTAGAAATTGGTGACTAAGGCTTGCTAAACCATCCACATTTGTGGGAGTGTAAAGGCAGATCTGTTTGGCTTGGATGAAAGTGCAGTTAAGCAAGAGTCCAGGTAATTCAGGGGAAACCATTTTATTTTTTTATATGTATCTTAAAATCTTGTTTAGCTCTTAAAATTTTATCTTAGTTCAGTTTTCATTGGGATCATATTAAATGAAGAGTTCATTTTAGGCCCTTTCCTATTACACATTTCCGTACTATTTCCTGTCTGAGTAAAAACAGAATATGCTTTCTATTTGCCCATGTATTATTTCATAGATCTCTGTGGTACATTACAGTTTTCTTTACTTAGCTTCTATCATTGCTTTCCTTACTCCTAGCTATTTCTTCTGCTTGTTGCTACTTTTCAAAAATTGTTTTCTTTAGTTAGAATTTGAACTGCCTTCCCAAGTATAAAATTAATTTTCCTATCAGAGTTCTCTCCTGCAGTGTGCTTGTAGTTCTGGTTGTCCTGAACAGATTAGACAACTGAAAGGTTATATATTTATTTAAGGTACCAAATGCAGTATGCTCTCCAGAGGGAGCAGCTGTCACTGGGAAACCTCACAGTGTCCAGAGCATTCGTGGCTGATATCTTTTGTAACATCCATTCATCAGGCTCATGCTGCATCTGGCAGGCCTATCAAAATCCTGCTTGATCCGTTATAAGAAGAATCAAAGCTAGAACTTTCTGGATGTTCACAGGTACAGAGTCTGGGAACTGCTGCGTCACTGGTCTCTGTCACTGAGAGGTAGCCCTCACTTGCCCAGCTGGCTGGCCATGCCCTCTGGCCTTAAACTTGTAATGTTCTGGTTCATCTACTGATTCATCTTATTTTGTATAGTATTCTGTTGATTACTTGTGTTTTCTATATAGTTATGTTATTATATCATGTCGTTTTGGGGCTAAGGATCATTTTACACTTGACTCTTAGTTCTATTTCTCCATCTGTTTATATACTACATCAGTTGCTCAGCAAACACTACTAAGTAGTAATAGTTTAAAGAACATTTCTATCTTCCTTCTTTTTTTTTTTTTTTTTTTTTTTAATTTTCAGGGATCAAGTTCAGGACTTTGCACTTGCCAGCCAAGGACTTAGCTGAGCTGTCTCCCCAGCCCCTTCCTCTTCCTTCTTTTAAGAGAAAACGTTTCTACTAAAATAGTAATGTGAAGACGAGCAGAGCAATTGGACCACAGGGGTAAGTGATAAGAAGGAAAGCAACTTTTATAGGAAAGTGGGTATGTAATGAAAGAGCGTATGGGGGAAGCTGGACAAAGCCCTGGATCCACTGAAAGTCCATTAATGAGGAAAAACTGAGAGAGTCGAAAATGATTTTAAATAACTTAATTTGGTATGATGCACCAGGAAAATGCAGACTAAAGGGGAAGAGCAGGAAGTTAACGTGGTCTATGGTCTGTACGTCAGTATATGGACTGCTTTCGAGAGCATCCTGTGTGCGGCGGAGAAGAATGTGTATTCTGATGCTTTGGGGAAGAACACTCTGTAAAGATCTATTAAGCATATTACTTTTCAAGTTTGGCTGAGTTCTGTTATTTCTTTGTTAACTTTTTTGCCTAGTTGATCTGTCTCTGTGACACTGGGGTTTGAAACTCTCCCATAACAGTTGTATTCTTACTCGTTTGATTTTTCATGTCTGTTAAAATTTGTCTCGTTTAGTTGAGTGTTCCTAACCATTGCTGAATTCCTATAATTTTGCTTAGTGAAATTCTGTATCATTTCACTTTGTCTTTTTTTTACTATTTTATGTACTCTTTTCAAAAAAATTAATCTATGTGCTAATTTTTGAAAAAGAATTAAATTTATAGGTTAATTTTCATAGCAGCCAAGAACAGAAAAATTTGATCTATAAAATGATGTGATTTCAATTTATACTTAACAGAATGAGCCTATTTAGGGACATTCAAGAACAACACACTGCTTTATGCATATACTGTCTCTAGGGCATTACTTTGATACTAAAGAACTTCAGATATGAAAACTTGATACTACTTTCGCTGGAATTAATAATGTGGTAAGGTTTGGCCAGGGATATAGCTGAGCAGTGCAGCGCCTGCCTAGTAAGCTTGAGGTTTTGAGTTCCATACCTGGTTTCCAGTACACACACACACACACACACACACACACACACACACACACAGAAATACAATATACTAGAACAAATATAAATTGAAGTATATGAGGTATTATAGAGTAAATGTTACTAATGGCATAAAGTGCTCCAATGAATAAATAAGAAAGCCAATAAGAAAAGACTTGTGTTTGAGTACGAATTTGTGTGTAGTGTTGAAAACCAGTGGGCTTTATGAAGAGTTTGGAGTGAAGAGGTCATTTAATGCAACAGGGAAGTATGTGGAACCGCAGATACTTTCCAGCATAAAGGAAGACAAAGAATTTGTGAAGGAGTAAGACCAAATTTCTAAAATGTTCACCAGGACACATTAGGTAGAAATTTAATAACTAAACAAAGTTTGGGAACTTACTGCTTTTGTTGCAAGTAGGGAAGCAAATACTTTGCAAGCTAGAAAACATAGCTGATTGACTGACTGATTAACTGATTAGCAGGAAGTAAGAAAGAATGAATGGGAACAGAAAGATACCATAGTCCGGAGTATAACTGCTCATGTTATTTGTCTTACTTTGCCTTCTGTGTGACAGATATGTAACGTCTATTTGCTGTTAGTACTTTAAATCATTCAAATGAATATTTAATTAATCAAAGTACTGAAAGAGAATGAAAGGCAAGAAACAAAGGCCGTCAGAGTATTCTGCTGTAATTTAGTATATGGCAAATTTCCTAAATTTCTGTGTAAAAATGCAAAACATTTTTCACATTCTATAGGGATGTAAAGTTTAGAATATCAATGAGTTATGGAAGATACTTGTTCCATGTTATGTCTGAGGTATTTGATATTCAGAAAGATAGTGATGTTAAGCTCAAGTACCTATGTTATATGGAATAATATCATGAAACTTCTGTTCTGGAAGGTTAACAACCTAAGTTGGCAGACCAAAAAATTAGAGAAAAAGAACGGCTACAAAATAGCCAATATTTTGGTCCTAGCGCTTCAAGGTCAGTGAGGACTCAGGACAAAAGAGTACCTGTACTGTAATATCCTATAATTCAGTGGTGTCCCAAGTTTTCTGTTCAAGGAGATTATGGAGCTACAGAAGAAAGTGATCAACAATGTATAGAGTGCCTAAGGAGAGTTACCTAGAGAGAAACATTCTCTCAGGCTTTCACAGAGAGCAAATTGGTCAAGCAATGGCCATTACTCATCCAGGTGGTTGACACTAACAAAAGATTTACAAACTGCTGTACATGGTTCCAGGGTAAATCCTGAGGGGACTTAACTGACCTTGTCAGATAAAAAAAGTTACACTTTTTACTAGATAGGTCTTGCTTTATCTTGGTCTTAACCATCTAGCAGAAAAGTCTACCCAGGAGGTATAAAAAGTAAAGCCATATTAATATGCTGAGCTATCTATAAAAGGCTCAAGTCAACAGCTTCTGACATTGCCAGTTCTGGTAATAATCCACTATTATTACGGACTATTATACTATATATACAGCTACTTTCTCTTAATATAATGAGAAGAAAGAATTGTACTAATATTGTTTAGACATATCATGTCTCCATTTTGTGCCCTAAACAACTAATACAAAGACAATAATATGCAATGTGTTAATCATTATAACTGTCCTGCTAACCTGTTGTGAAACTGTCTCATTGCTAATTCTTTTTATATATAATTTTTTATTTTATTTATTTATTTTTTCTTGTTTCAGAATCTTTGTTTATTCACTCATTTTTATGGCCGGCTCAGCTCACCCCGAGGGCAGGGCTGGCGCAACATGTGGTGCCGGGAATTGAACCACAGTCCCTGAAGCCGCCCAAGCTTTCCCAAGCAGGCGCTTTAGACCACTGAGCCATCCCGCCGGGCCTGCTAATTCTTTCTCATTAAAATTAATTTAAAAATTATAAAGAAGGATAATTGAAAATAAAAAAGTACTCACTTTCATATATTATGCCTTTTGTGGCAATAGTATCATTACTTAAGTGAACGTTAAAGATTGAGGTCTTCTATTATTTAATCCAAATAGTCCTCTTTATAAAAATCTTTTCCAATGCAATTCACAACTTTTAATTTAAGATAAAAATCCATAACCTGGAAGAAGAAGAGAGGACAAAACCCCGAACAGTACTTTTGTCATTTTATAAAAATGCAGAATTTTGTTTTATTCATTTACTTTTTTAAAGTGCTATGTTGTTAGCACACAGAACACTTCATTGTTGTTTGGGGGGGAAGGAGCATGTGTCAGTAGTACAATGTCTCCAAAGCCGCACTGATGTGTGGAAGCACCTTTCCCTGATGGCGTGAGAGACTTCCTCTTGGCTCCCAGGAGGAGAGATTCCCTGTTGTGGACACATGTGGCCACGTTAGCATAAATGCCTTGTGGTATGGCACAGCTCCAAGTTCATTTCATGTTGTCCTTTCCTCTGCCATCAGCATAGGCTTAACTCCCTTAAGCCCAGAGACTTCCTGGGATCTGATTCCTAACAGTGATGTTTCCAGTGTGTCAGGCAATCTAGACTTGCCAATAATGTTGAGATTGTGTCCCACAACACCACCTGATTTCTTTTTCCAGATTGTGGATCTTCAGATTGATAATTCTGCCATTTTCATTTCTTGGAAGTCACGATCAGCTTCTAAAAAGCTGTTAAACAACATCATAAAGACAAAATGTTAACCCTTACTCTAAACTTTTCCTACATTAGAGCATCAAATGAAGACTTCATTGGATTCCATAATGGCTTTCTGATCTTTGGTAGTCCATCCAAGAAGGGAGTTTGAAAGTTGTTAGGTAATTTTAATGATTGTGTGTCCATATCCTGCCTGAGATGCCGTGATTGTTTATGAAAAGTATCTTTAATAAGATGGATACAAGTTGCCTTGGAGAAAAAATCATCAACCTATGCTATTTTAATTTCTATTATCAAAGTATGGCCTTTCTACATTGTTGGCCACACAGACACTTTAACTAGAATTCACAGCTGAGTAAGAATTTGTATTCATGAACAACCATAATAATGCCATTTTATTTTTCATCAGAGGAAAAACACAGAGCCATATCCAGAAAGTATATGGTGGCTATCACATGAATATTACACCTCAAAGAACAATTCATACATTTTCAGTTACTTAACATTAAGTTAAAGTTAAAGACTAATGATTTTTGTTAAAATTAAGACCAAAGCATACATCAAGGCTTTTGACAGTGACCACTGTAAAAGAACAAAAGCACTCTGTACCCCTGCTCCAGTGTTTGCAGGGGTGTAAGGCGGTGAATTCGGATTCAACTTGTCATGTCTTCCCTGCTCTTTCGTGAACATGACTCACGAAAACGAAAAACATGCAGCTCCATCCAACTTTCCACACACTCAGGCCGCCTTACCGTGGCAAATGACACTTGAGCTGGGGCTCTTCAGGATTTCTGTTGTGTCTGGAGAACAGAAAGGGTGAGTGGCCCAGGCACAGGCCCCCCCATTGGCAGCTAAAGTGAAAAAACAGGGTTGTTTTGCTCTTTTTTTTTCCCCACTGGGCATAGCTTAGGCTCAGTGAAAATCCAAAGTATTAAATGGAAATTTCATTTGTGTGCAAGAGAGGCTTCAGATATATTAAAAAAGAAAAAAAAAAAAAACACTCTTCAAAGGATCTTTTTCTTTGAAACAGACAAAAAGGAAGGGTGAAATTCATATGAGGGCTGTTCAAAGGAGCCATAATCTCAGTAAAAGGGGAAAAATGAAAATATGTTCAAAACCAACTTTGTTTCTTCAGAAATATTTTACAGATGGAATCAAGGGATATTTGCTTAGAGGGATGAAGGCGCACTCACCAGAGAACGAATATGATGCACATGATGTTTATAGAAAGGTATTTCTCATCTTTACCAAATTCACTTCACAGAACATTGATCTTACAAGATTACGTGAATAATTATTAAGTTTCAGTAACTGTGCATCCTGAGATACAAGAATTTCTCCCTGAGATTATAAAGCATAGCCCAGACATATGTAAGAAATTCTGGCTATATCTGGTGGATTGAAAACGGGTGGTCAATTTGTAATACCCTGCTATGCTGAACTAGCATGGTGCTGGCTCTGGGAACCCCCTGAGGACTTTTACCAGTGGCAGGAGGGCAGAACTCGAGAGGAAGGAGAAAAACTGCCAGGGGAACTGTTAGAAGCTCTGGTTCTCCTGGGCTATTTGGCTAGAGGGCCTTGTCATACTGGCTTTCCTGGTGAACTTGGCTGTTCTTGTCAGAGGAGGAGCTTGGGACTTCCTTGTTTGAAGATGGCTGTGGTTCCCTTAGGGGGAGCTCTGATCCTCACCTTGCGCATCACTTCCCAGCCCTGGAAGGGAAGATAGCTCATTTCTGAGTCTCTTGGAGATGTTTTTCACATTGGTTCTCTGGATGGAAATTCAGTTGTTCTCACCTCTGGAGGAGCTCAGGACGTAGTGTTGCTCATGATAGCTATGGTACTTCTTCACGGAGCTCTTAATCTCACCATGAGCATCACTTCCTGGCTCCGGTGGGGATCCCTCAGCCTCCTGGTATAGATTCTTCATCCTGCTGGCACAGGCCTTCTAGCTTCCACCACTGATGTTGGGCCTTCCAAGCATGCAACTCTGAAACAGGCCTGCATGAGACATTGTCATGGGCACTAGACCTCCATATAGACTTGTGGAGGCATTGCTATGGGCTCTAGGCCTTCAACTGGACTTATTCAGAACAACACCATGGGGTCCAGGACCTCAGGAGGATTATCTGTATCTTTAATATGTAGATAGTTTCTTCCCTCTTTGTACATGATTCTTTGGGTAATTTATTATAAAATAATGCCATAAAATCTCAGTATTTTATTGTTCCCTTTGCAAAATCCCCAACTACAATACTGCATTTAATGCAGTTGTGTAAAAAGCTATGAACAAACTAGAGAAACAAGATCACTTCAGAAATATTAAGAATGTTACTGGACAGAAAGAAAACTACCACATGCCCCATCTGTCCCACCCCTGGGTGCACTGAGCCGAGGCCAAGTGTGGTGGCACAAACCTCTAATCTTAGTGCTGGGCAGGCTGAAAATAGGAGAGTCACTATGAGTCTGAGCTGCATAGAAAGACCCTGAACTTAATTAAAAAAAAAAAAAAAAAAAAAAAAAAAAAAAAAAAAAAAAAAAAAAAAAAAAAAAAAAAAAAAAAAAAAAAAAAAAGAGAAACCAACTAATGTCTCATCAAAATTTTCAGTTAATTTGTGGTTATTTCACACTACTACTAAAACTGATGAAGCTTATGCTTGAGTAGGGTAAGAATATCACCAATTTTGTTGATGCACTTCTCTAATTGAAATGATTTTTTTTTTACTTTTAAAGAGAATACAAAATAGTAAAAGAAAAAGAAAAAATATTAAAAACAATGCTGACTTTCACTAAGCAAAATATTGCAATGGTTATGTAATACAACAACTGTTGTATTACATAATATCATCTTCAAATTAATTGTTGTCATTACCAGATATCAACATGCAAAATTGGAGTTAAAAATATAAAAGGAAAAAAATTAAGCAATAACTGCTTCTTTCCATATGCCAGCAGAAATCATCAGAAACACTATCATATATTTTTTCCCCTTCTTTCTTTTGTCTTTTTCCACATCCCAAGTTTTTCCTTCCCATTGAACAGATTATTTCTCTGTTATAGTGTCTATTGTACCCTTCAGATCTCATTTACTCTTTCAGGTTCTTACATTTGGGAGACAGTAAGATGTTTGCATAGGTGAGTTTATTTATTTCACTTACCTATATGGTCTCTAGTTGCAACCATTTAGCAATAAAAGATTCTAATTTATCTTTTGTTTGAGCTGAGCAATGCTCCATGGTGTGAAATTACCACATCATTTTTTATGCATTCCTCAATTGATGGGCCTTTGTGTTGCTCCCAACATTTAGCTGTGACAAATTGCACTGATATAAACATAGGTGCACATATATTGCTGTGGTAAGATGATTTCAGTTCTTTTGGGAAAAAAAAAATATCTAGAAGAGGAATAACTGAGTTGAATGGGACTTCTAATTCTATCTTTTTAAAGAATCTCCACACTGATTTCCACAGTGGTTGTACCAGCCTGCACTCCCACCAAACATGGAGAAGAGGTCCTTTCTGCCCACAGCCTCTCAAGCATTTGTTATTGGTTGATTTCTTGATGATAACCATTCCTTCTGGGGTGAGATGGATGTGCCATGCTGCTTCAATTTGTATCTCTTGAAAGATCAGTGATGTTGAATGTGTATTCATGTATTTGTTTGCCATGTTTCACTTGATGAAATGATAGATTTGCTTTCACCTAAAGTGTATTTCTTTATTACTTTTTTCCTTTTATTTACTGAAAGCTGGTAACGTTTGGTTGGATGAAGCTCTTTCTAAAATACTTCACTGAGTTCTTGAACATGGGAAGAGATACTGATGTCCACAAATAAGAGAAGAAAT
>PVJA010046607.1:0-15038 GCA_004027025.1 Myocastor coypus
AGAGGGGCCCTGGGGACTGCTTCTCGCTCCTGCCCCTCCCCTTCTGGCTCGCCCTGCTCCCAGGCTGCACAGGGGAGCTGTACCCCCACGCCTTTCCACTTCGATGATGTTTCTGCCTCACCTGAGCCCCTGCAGAGGAGCCAGCTGACCATGGACTGAGGCCTCCGGAGCCCTAAGCCCAGCAAGCCTTTGCTCCACTGGGCTCATTCTCTGGGGAGTGTTGTTGGAGTGGTGGGACAGGGAGCATGGTGGAATCGGTTTGTATCTGTTGTCCTTGTTCCCTTGAGGGGTTATTCCTGTTCTGAGGCTTTTGTTAATACTGGAAATCAAACCCGAGGATGCTCTATCCCTGGGCAACATCCCCAGTCTCTTTCTTTGTTATTCTTGTTTGCTTTGGGAGGAGGCAGGGAAGAAGATGATTTAAGTTTAGGACATAGCAATTTGTGGGTTTTTCCCCCTAGAGGGGAGGAAAGCCACAGCCTCGCCCATTCTAGGCCAGCGACGTCCCTGAGCTTATCTCCCAGCCCCAAGAGTGTGGCGATTTTGAGCCGCCTAGCAGGCAGCAGTAACAACGCAAGGCAACTAGCTCAGCGTATGAATCTGGAATTCAGGACAGAGTACTCAGGCTCTTCCTTTCCATCTCTGCCCCCGGGTCAGGACGTGTGGACTTAGCACAATGCCATGGAGTCACTCGAATTCAGACTAGAAAAGTTACTCCGCACCAAAATACTCTTTTTCTCTTTTTGAGTTAGCTATCTCTGAAATTTTTGTTACAGTGACAGGAAGCTAACATCTTGGCAGATTTCTTACATGTCCAAGGAATTTGTAATACATAACTGATTTTTTTAATGTATTTAGTACAGGGTCTACAGGGTCTCACTGCAGGGATCAGACTCATAGTGATTCTGTTTTCAGCCTCCCAAGCGCTGGGATTACAGGCGTGCTCCACCATGCCCAGTCCGTCTCCCTCTTAGCACGCCCCAGGGGGAATCGAACTCCAGTCCCTGGGCCTGCCAAAACAGGCACTTTAGTCCGCTGAGCTATCTGGCTGGCCCCTAGTTCTTTCTTGATATGACTATCATCTGTAGTGTGGCCCCACCCTGTCCCAATTTGTTGAGCCCTGCAGGACACACTGGTGTTGGCCGCAGTCCGCGCAGGGCTAACCTTTCTCATGTTTCCTTACTCTGGCCTCTCAGCATTATGCTTACAAGGCACTTCCGTCTTCCCCAGATACGTCCATCAGAATTCCCTTAAGAGAGATCCGTGACAGGAAAACAGTGTTTATGGATTTGAAAACAACTGTATCTTACCTTCACTTTGGAGAGGTACTTGTGCCAGGAATACGTTCGTGGTGAGCGTCTATCCTGTCCCAGCCCCCACCTGGACAGTGATCTCTGCCCGGCTGTCTCACTATAATACAATCGAGTGTGTATTTGTGTGTGTGGGTGGGTGGGAGCTGTTGGGTTTAATTAATCTGTGAATTGAGGCCTTGTACCCATAGCCATTGGCCCTTCAAATGTCACCTTTGGTCCTCTCCCTGGTATTTGACCCCCCCCCCGCCCCAGCTTCTGCATGTACGCACCTCTGCGTCCTCTGCCATAGGTGGGAAAGCTCCGATCCCAGCTTCTTCCCAGTTCACTTCCCTTTTGCGCCTTCTCTCTTTAGTTGAGTATCAACTGCTGCTAACCCCCAGCCCAGCTTAGTGTATCAGCCACCGCATATGTCTCATTTATTAATTTCACTTGGATTTTAAACCCACATTCTGGGACAGCTTTCAGCTCACCTTTGTATTTCTTTTTTGTGCATTGTGTGTCCGGTGATTCCAGTGCCTGCCAAGGCGGTGAGCATGGTCTTGCCGCCTTTGGTTTTGCTAGCTCTCCTGGCGTGCTTCGTCACGTTTCGCGCTGAGTGACTGCCTCTTGCAACACAGCTTGAGGCACTTTGTCAGGACCTGAGCTGCAGGTCTGTGCTGCCCAGGAGGACTTCGGTCTGCTCGTGCCAGTTTGCTCAGAGCGTCATCAACTCTGGACTGCTGCCCACTACTGGATTTGGGGACAAAGGTGCGGATACTGCGCAGGGATGAATGCTTGAAGAATAGTCGTTTCCTGCACTACCACAAGGACTAAAGCCAGGCCACCCCTATAGCAGCATCCAGAATCCCTGGCCCACCTCAACTACCAAGTGCGGACCCTTGTGGGGTCCTAGTGTAGTACTAGGGGCCCCTGATACATTCCCCTTGACCAGCCATGCAAGCCAAAGACAAGACCCAGACTGGGCAGATGCCCCCGAGGGCACCCTCCCTGCCTCCTACTTCCTATTTCAGGTTCTACTTTTTCTTAGCTTCTGGGTGTTGTGTATGGCTTCCTGGTTGGTATCAGTACATTATATTCTATAATCCAGCACACTCAGCATGCATAAATAGAAAAACTGGTCAGGATATCTAGTCCAGATTGTGGACTCATAAGATTTTTAAGGTCTTTTCCTTAAAAACTTGTATTGTATTGTATTCATATAGACTCATTTGCAGTGATTGGAAAGATGCTACTTTTGCAAAAACGTGCTTTCTTTTTATGCCTCCCCAATTTAGTTTTTAGTAGCATTCCTAGGAAGAAAAAAAAAAAAAACATAATCTAAGAACAAAAGCCATTCAGGAGTCTCAAAGGGGTAAGATGCCAATGGGAGGGTTCTGAATTAATTCTTCCTTCAGAAATGGGGAGTTTCCCGCACCGTCACACACTTCTCTGGCCACGCCGAGTGTGGTTTCAGAGGCCAAGGCAGGACAAACCTCTTCTGGTAACTCCCGCTCCTACCCATCGGGGCTCCAAAACTAGACCTTGTTCCAAAAATTACACATGCTAAGATGTGTTTTGGGGAGTCATTAAGTTCTGTTAATGAAGCCTAATTGCTCTGAAATTCATTTTTTAGGTGTTTATGTCAGAAGCACTGTCGTTTGCTGGATAAACATGGGTTAGCAGGTTTGTATTTCTGCTCAGAAATCCTAACAATTCTAAAAGCTTTGCTTTCTGGCTCAAAGCTTGGCTCTCTCTGGGATCATTCTGTTAAATGCAGAAAACAAGGTGGGTTAGCACTAATGCTGGCCAGGCCTCTGGGGCTCGGGCTTCTAACTGTACTCCAGACACGTTAGCCGAGTGTGATTAGAATGGGAATGAATTCATCAGCATGCATGGTGACCGGGCGTGATACGATCTGAACACATGAACGTCTTGTCTGTGGAGACTTTTTCATCCATTATCAAATCTTTATTAATTTAATTTCTCTATGCAATTTGTTGGTCTGTGTAATTTTGGTCTTTGAGTATCTTTTTTGTTTGTTTGTTTTCTTTTTTAAGAGTTGGAGGGAAGGAAGATGTCATCTCCGGAATCTGTCTCAGTGGGGGCCTGCAGGGCTGTTGGTTGGCCTGCTCTGGGACCAGATTAGGTGGAGGCTCCTTCTCGGATGGAGAATTTCTTTTCTTTTTCTTTTTTTTTTTTTTAACTTTATTTATTTATGTTATGGCCCACTCAACCTGCCTACGGAGTGGGGCTGGCACAGCGCATGGTGCCAGGGATTGAACCATGGTCCCTGTGGTTGCCGAAGCAGGCACTTTAGACGGCTGAGCTATCTTGCCAGTTCCTCCTTGAGTATCTTTAAGTCGCTGGGGGTTTTTTGTTGGTTGTCTTTTTTGTTTCTGGAGAAGGATCTACAAGGTGTTCAGGGTCTCACTACTAGATTGGACTCGTAGTGATCTGCCAGTTTGCAGCCTGCAAAGAGCTGGGACTACAAGCGTGCACCACCACACCCAGCCCGAGCTGCTGTCTCAGTGCATCGCATCCGGAGCACAGGGCTGGCTTGGCAGGCCTGGGGATCCAACCCCCAGCCCCTGCACCTGCTTGCAGGCGCTTCAATCTGCTGAGCCATTTGGCTGGCCCTGACTACATTTAAGCTCAATTTTTGGTCTTCTGGGTATCTGTTTTTCTCCTGTTGGGTGTCAGCTCTGCGGTATGCAGTCGAGTGAAGCACCAGGAAAGACAGTAACGAATGCTCCGAGTCTCTTTGAAGCGCAGTTGGTTCAGGCTCAGAGGAAGATTAGAATAAAAATCTTGGCTTCCTTACATGTTATCAGTCCCCCAAAGATATTAGTAGCAGTTGATTAACCACACTTATTCTCATGAAAAGTCAGCCAAAATATTTTGGTCTCATCCATCTTGCGTCAACGGCAGCTATCCTTTAATGCTCCTAGTGTGGTAAGTTGGATGAACCTCCTGAGAGCCTTACACTCACTCTGACCTCTGTGGTTTGTTTTTCAGACCTTTAAGACTATGTGAGTACTTGTATGGTATTGCTGGATTGTGGTTTTCCCTCACAGTGTTCTATGATGCTTATGGAGATCTGCAACACAAAAAGAAACTTCAATAGGACTCCACTGTTCTTGATTTGAGGCCGGATAAGCAGCACCCACATCCCGCCACCAGGGGGCGCTGCAGCCCTCGCTGCTCTGGTCCAGGGAGGGAGCTGCCTCATCCCCGCGCCGCGTGGCCCTGAACGAGCTCTAGCCACGCGGAGGTCGCAGATGCCCGGGAAAGCCGCCACCTGGAGGCACGTCCTCACGTACTCACCACCGCCCTGAGGGCAAGCGCGGAGATGGAAGCGTCCACAGGAGGCGCCCCTGGCCCAGGTGACCGCGGACCGTGAGGTGCCAGGATGAATCCAGGATGAAAAGTCGCGAGCCCGCAGGAGGCCACACACTGGCACCCTGGCCCCTACTGAGTAACCCTTTCGGCCTCCATAACGTGCAAGGAGTCCCCATCAGCCCGGACCCACGTCATGAGCCCCCTCCCATCCCCCCAGTGCAGACCCTAGCTTCTGCCCCCGCTGTCATGGGGGAAGGGAGAGGCGCTCAGGCGTCCTAGGCCGCGGGTTGCCGCCTGGATCTGTGTGGGGAACCTGGCTGGGGCCCAGGGACTATGGGAAGGGCCTGCTGTGGGCACAGACACCAACTGCCCAGGCCATGAGCTCCCCCTCCGGGTCTGGGAGTGATGCAAGAAGAAAAAACTGTATTTGGGGTGGATGACCTCCAATAGGGAGCCTCCAAATGATATAGGGAAAACGGGTCCCCAACCTGAAAAGGACCTGGGACGAGTGCGTGTTCTCTAACACCGAAGAAGGGATTTTAGGAACAAACGGAGGTAATGAGCAGAACATATTTATTAGGAGAAAGAAAGCTCCTGTCCGAGAGAGGGACAAGAGGGAAGTCCCGAGGGGGTGTCCCCCAGAAGCTGTCTCTTCCAGGGACTTTTATAGAGAAGACATGGGAACTAGCTTAGGTGGGTATGAGGTGGGACAAAGACTATGGCCAACCCATGAGAGTATAAGCACCATTGCTCAGGTAAAATTGATTAAAATCCAATGGGAAGGCAAGTCACGTAGCAAGCAGGCAAGATCACCACCTATTGAGCTTGGACTTGTGACTCTTTTTAGGATCTTTCAAGGTGATACTATGTGCATATCAATCCCTGGTGCCCATCCCTAGGGAAGTATGTGGCTGCTTCTGTTTACTCTTGTCTTGAGATCTGGCCCATGGTGGAGGAGTGTCTGCCTCCAGTAGCAAGGTCACCTTGCCTTCCATGCTGTCCTTGAGGGCCTGGCTCTGTCTGACTGCCTATAATATTTCTATCTAATTCAGCTGCCTGCAAAGGTAGGAGATCTGGTAGGTTCCCAGCCAGAGTCTGATTTGTCTTTCCTGGCGTCACACTGGAGGAAGGTGGACATGTGACAGGCCAGCAGCACTGAGCAGAGGACTCTGCCCTGCTCCTGTCGAGTGCTGGAAAGGAAGCACCTCGCAGTCCTTGACCCCACACAGGAAGCCCCATTTACATGCAGAGTTGAGAAAGGAAGACTCTTCTCTGCATTTCCCTCAGCTTCCAGGAACCTGGAGAAGTCCTCCGTGCTGGGGATGCCACATAGAGGGTGGAGAGTGACTGCCACCAGCCCAGCAGTCCTGTGTAGGGTGCAGCAGCTGGCAGGGAACATTGGGTGAGCACTCCGCCCACTGGGGTGGGTGGGGTCTCCAGTTACACTGTCCTTGGAGGACATGGGCCGGCTGACCAGAGAGGGTTGTAGCAGCAGGAGGCACAGGCAGAGGGAGCCATGATAGGCTGGTCATCACTGCACAGACCATGTGTGTGTGGACTGAGGGCTTCTCACCCACCTCTGTGACACAGAAAGCTCCCTTTGCTGGGTGTCACCTTGAGAGGGGAAGGACCCTGTGGCTGTGGGGTGGGACATGAGAAAGCGAAGGCCCAGACTTCACAGCTGGGACCAAGATTCCACGGGGAGGGAGGCTGAGTTTGCACCCTTCAGGAACCTGCTCCCTGGCCAGGGCAGCCATGGCCCCCTGAGCATCCACTGTCCCTACTGAGCCCACAGATGTCCCTTGTACTGTTGCCAGGACGCATATCTGTGGCCCCATCTGTCTTTCTGTCTTTTCTTCTTGTCTTATCAAATGCCAACTCCATGCTGTCATCCACGAGAAGCCTGTGGATGAGAAGGCAAAGGCAGGATGGGTCCTGCTGCAGGGTGCAGGGCTGGAAGCGGGAGGACAGTGAAGCTGAGCCCCGCCCTGGGCCCTGCAGGGTGGGCTCACATGGAGGTTTTCACCAAGGTCATTGGTGAGGATCTTGATTAGGGCCCCGCAGGCTGGATGACGCAAGCATGTGGGAATGTCGGGCGTGGTGAGGCGGTGATGCTGGGGCGGACGCCTTTGTGCTTTCCATGGCTAAGCTGAGGAGTCTTCCAGGAGATTTTGGAAAGCAAGTTAGCAGATGCTCCTTGATCTGCACTGGGATTGCGACTCAACGAACCATGTTACGCTGAAAATAGCCTTAAGGAAAGATGCACTGATCCCTGACTCAGGTCAGCAGCCGCACTGCAGGGTCAGCATCTGTGACCCCTGGCGACCTTGGGGCTCGCCAGGCTTGTGGGCACTGTCCCTAATACTCTGTCATGACAAGACAGTATTGGAGGCAAAGCACCAGCCCGGGAATGGGTCCAAGCTCAAGTTTCCAAGTCTGGTTTCTACTAAATCTGTGTCGTGTTTATACTATTGTAAGGTCAATGTGTCCTCAACCAAGCCCTTGTCATTGGGAGCTGCATGCTTTTGCAACTTTCTGGGCAGGAGTTTGCTGAGGAGGAATGTTAACTACAGGAAGCCAGCAGACTGGCGATGCGAGCTGCTCAGCATGGACGGTTGTGGTGCTCTTCACGGCCGTGAGGAAAGCCTGGCTCAGACGGAGAGCTAGGCAGTGTGGCCAAGCGATTAGAGCTCTGCTGTGGCACCTGGAAGACAGCCCTCCAGGTCCCTAACATTTGTGGAGAAACCAGATGTGTGCAGAGGGGCAGTCCAATGGGCCAGCCAGGAGCCTGGTAATCAGAAGCTGACGTTTAGCTGGGGATCCTGGAAGATAGTCTAGGACAGCGGTTCTCAACCTGTGGGTCTTGACCCCTGTGGGGGTCGAATGACCAAAACACAGAGGTCACCTGAAGCCATTGGAAAATACATATTTAAACCCATGCTATGCCATGGTGAAATGCTATTTATTGGAATTAGTAATAAATATTTCTCAACATATAATTAAATATTGTTTTTGTAATTAATCACTATGTTTAAATTATGTTTGATTTGTAGCACTGAGAATACTTAATGCATGTCAGGTATTCACATTCGGAATCCCAACTGGAGCAAAATTACAGTTTTTTTTTTTTTTTTTTTTTGTCTTTTTGAGACAGGGTCTCGCTATGCAGTTGAGGCTGACCTTGAGCTCACTTTTGTAGCCCAGCCTGGTCTTGAACTCACACCAATCCTCTGCCTCAGCCTCCCAAGTGCTGGATTATAGGCGTGAGCCACCACGCCCGGCCAAAATTACAGTTTTGAAGTAGCCACCAAAATTATCTTTTGGTTTGGGGTCACCGCAACACGAGGAACTGTATTGCGGGGTCACAGCATTAGAAAGGTCGAGAACCACTGGTCTGGGCGATGACAGGCCAGCTGCTGACCCACGGCAGCCCCGCAGTGACAGATGGCACACAGCGTGGAGGAGGACGGTCGCCTTTTCTCTGTGCCACGGTCAGGGACCTCACTGCTGGCTGGCTGCGTGTTTCCTTCCCGCTTCCGTGGCCGCCATTTTGGGCCTTGGCCTGAGCATCAGTGGCGAGATTTCCAGCCCCACGCTCCTGCACAGCCATGGCCATCACGACAAAGCAAGAAGCCTGTTGGGCTCGAAGCACAGAGACCCATGTGTGTCCTGGTGGGCACCCAGCTGCCCTCCATGTGACTCTGGGCAAAGGAGTCACTGGACACCGGGCCTTACATCTCTCCTGTGTCCCAAGTCCTTCTGCCCTCCCCTCCCCCATCTCCACCCTCCCCACCACCCCCCTCAGCCTGGGCTCTGTCTACCCCAGGGCACCTTCCTATGGACCTCTGGCCAACTCATTGGGCTCCATGTGACATGGCCCTCACCCATTGAGAAGCCCAGGGCAGGAGTGGAGACTGCCTTTGGAGCAGAGTCCTCGGGTCATGCCCTGGCCCGCTCACCTGCTAGCCATGTAGACCAAGGCCGACAGATCAGCACTACCCTCTTGCTTCTACGTCCTGCTGTGTGGACATGAACCTTCACACCAAGGTGACAAGCAGGGGCCTCTCCCTCTCCCCAGCCACCCTGGGAGGACAGGGGCCCCAGGCGGCCAGGTTCAAATCCAGCCCGGGTCCAAGTGAGACACAGGAAGTAAAAGGCTCCGTGGTCAAGATGCATTTCACGGAAGCTGTCAGTCATGAGCACAGCGGCAGCCCACAGGCTGGCTGCCCAGTGTGTAAGTAACTTTATTTCAGCACTGGGACTAAGGTGAGTTTGGTGAGGTAGGCTCAAATCCCACTTGTGCAACATTGGCAGTTCATACTCTGCATCCTCTTCCTGCGCAGGGGCGCCTTCACTGTGTGGCCCTGGCCACTTGGGTCCCTGTGTCCTGGTCTCCTCATCCACCCCTGGCCTGACAGGAGGCAGGAGCCTGTGGAGAAGTGCCCAGACAGAAGCAAAGGGGAGGGGGCTCTGTGTGGCGAAGACGGGACGAAGGTGGACTCCCCATCCCCGGGCACTGCTCCAGGAAAGCCAGGGGGGGCCACGTCCCCACTGCCATAGCAGTGGGAGATTTCCAGGCAGGAGCAGAGGGCAGTTGGGCCCGGAGGCCAGCAGGCAGCATGGGTGACCACCTGGACTGGCAGCGGGGCACGGAGACCCCATGTACGGGTCAGGCAGACACTGTCTCAGGGCCTCAGGGTGGAAAGAGGCCTAGGCCCCATGGCATGGTTGGTGGAGAGGTTGGTGAACAGGCTGGGATGCCCCAGCTGCAGCCCAGCCCAGCGAGCCTCGGAGGGCTGCATAGCACCCATGGGTCCCCCCCTAGGGCAGGACCTGGAGGACAGCTGAGGTGCCCCACCCACTGCCTCCGAGCTGCGGTTGTAGGCCCCAGGAGCCCCACGCTGCCTCCCCAAGTCCCCAGAAAGCCCATGCTGTCCCCATAGTGGCAGCCCCCAGAATGTTCTGGACAGGGCGTGTAGGGTGCAGAGGCCTCTCCTGGCCACGGGAGCCTAGTCATCTTGGCTTGGCCAACTTGATAATAATAATAATAAAAAAAAAGTGGATCAGCACGCAAGGGTGTGGCGCAGGACCCTCACCAGCCTGAGAAGTCACCCGAGTGAGAGCGCCTGAAGGAGCCTTGGTTTCCCTGCCTGAGGGACTGAGCCCCAGGAGCAGGCTGGAGGGGTGTGCTTCCCCCGATTGCGTGGCTGCTTCCTGCTCTTCATGCACCCTAGGAAGCAGCCCCGGTGTGGAGGAAGGAGATGACGTAGGCTGAAAGCACCCGCAGCTCGTGAACTAGAGCCGGCTTGTAAAAGCCTCAGCATCTACAGCGAGCTGCGGCTCTGTGGCTCCGCGGCTCGGGAGGACAGTTTCCCTGCGGCCTCCATGCTTTCAGAAGCCACGCGTGCCCGGGAGAGTGCCGCTCTTAGGGACCCAGGCGCCCGCTCCGCCTGTAGCTGCTGCCTGTTGTCACAGGTTCTCTGACCTTTCCCAGCCAGACCGTTGGTGTTACGAGGCTTCTTGCTTTATAATGGAGGGTTTTTTAATTTTAACTTTTAACCACTCGCAGTGGAAGACAGAGAATATCTTATAATGGTTTCCAAGCACAACCTTTGGCAAAATAAAGTCACTGCAGGTTAATTAAGAAATTTCGGAAATTCTTTCAGAGACAACTCTGTGCCCTGAGAGGAAAGGTTATAATTAAGATAGATTCCATGCCATTAGGAGTGTTTAAAATGCCAGCTCTTCAAAAAATGGAGATAATAAAGTCAGCAGGGAGAGAATGTGCTGCTTAGTGGCCTTGGATGGACTGACCTTGTCAGGAAAAGGAGATCTCTCCTCCCCGCACAGCTGGCCTGGCCAGCTGCGCCCCAGCACTGGGCGGTGACTTCAGAGGACTGTACGGTCTCTTTTCCAGACCCTTGTGACTCAGCTTCTTGCAGTTCAGGCCAGCTCAGGCTCAGAGTGCATGCCAGGCCCCTATCTGACCTATCCCAGGCACCACAGGGCGGGCAGGGTATGTGGGAAAAAGGGCTGGGGCGTCTGACGCAGCCAGAAGATGAGCCAGTGGGCTGCAGATCCCGGAAGCCCTTCTGGTCACTCTGCTCTGCCCTCCTGACCTCCAGACCTAGGTACTTGGTCCCTTCAGGAGCCAGGCAGCTGCAGAGCCTCAAGGGCAGCTGGTGCCGTGGGAAAGGGCAGCGGCATGGTTGCTCACTGCTTGCAGGGTTCCTGTCTCACTGGGAATTCTCAGACAGCAGGACCCCCATGAGGAGTTTGTGAAGAGCATGCCGTATTACAATCTGGGGGAAATTCTTGACCCAGAAAAGTCAGGAGGCAAACTCCCGTCATCACCCGGAGGTCACTGACACCGCAAACACGGGAGCAGCAGGAAAGCGGCTGCTCCCTTCGGTGACCGCTGCCTGAATCGAGCCTACTCTGCGGAGCGCTCCTCAGTGACCTCTGGTCCCTTTGGGTGTCACTTCTCTCAACTGAACAGTGACGCACAGTGTCATCCAGGTGAGGATGCAGAGCCATAGGCACTGGGCCATTAGAATAGCTCAGTGGCACTGCACCTCTCTGGCAAGTACAAGGTCCTGAGTTCGATTCCCATTACCAAGAAGCAAAAAGAAAGAAACTATCAGAGTCACAGGCACCATGTGACTTGCTCAGGGTCACCCAGCCTCTAAGTGGGGAAGCAGCTGCAGCTACCCAATCACCCACCCTCTGATTCAATTAATTATTTTTATTTATTTATTTATTTATTTTGTCTTTTGGAGACAGGGTCTCGCTATGCAGTTCTGTCTGGCCTTGAGCTCACTTTTGTAGCCCAGGCTGGTCTCGAACTCATGCTGATCCTCCTGCCTCAGCCTCCCTAGTGCTGGGATTACAGGCGTGCGCCACCACACCCGGCTTGATTCAATTAGTTATTATAAAAATATCCCTTCAGCTGTTGCGCTGGGCTGCTATGCCCTTTGTTGCCTATGTCTTCTAAATCCTTGTGCATTAGCCAGCTTTCTGTTGCTATGACACAACAGTAAGACTAGGTACTTTATAAAGAAAAGAAGTTTCCTTAGCTCCTAAGTTTCAAGGCTGAAAGTCCAGTCCCCGTGGATTGAGCCTCCACAAAGAGAGTCCTTTACCTGGGTCCGGACAGGGCAGGCCCCAGGACCCAATTCCCTCCTGCTAGGCCCTGCCTCTTAAAGGGCCAACCACCTGTTCCCCCAGCCAAACAGGGGGAGCAAGCTTCCAGCATATGACACATTGGGGAGCACAGTCAGCCCATTTTCAAACCACAGGACATCAGAATGAGGGAACCAACTTAATAGCTGTGTCCATGACAGAGGCTAGGCGAGCCTAACACCATTCCTAGCCTTGGCATGGTGTCCAAGGCTCCTAGTGGCACAGTCTAGTATCCCAGTCAAAGAGCAGGGGAGCAGCTGGCGTGCTGCTGCAGGGTAAGGACCTGCCTAGCCTGCAGAAGGACCTGGGCTTCCTCTCTGCCACTACAAAAAAGCGAACAACAGAAAACTGCACGTCATGTCAGCAGAAGCGGCAGGGCAGGGCTCAGTCTCTCAGTCTAGTCCCAGCCAAGAAGCCTGGAGGACACAGGTGGGGTTGTGAAGGGTGCAAAGAGGAGAGACACCACCGGTCTGCAGGTCGCAGGTGGCCAGCAAGGAGCCCTGGAGGCCACAACAGGGCCTGGGGTGGCTTCCCTCCCTTCCCAGTCTGCAGAGTGGCCTCACACATGGGGGCCTGGGTTCCATCCCCAGCACCAAGGAGAAACAAAAGCAGAGACTGACGGTGCACTGGTCAGGAGGCCGAGGTCCCAGAAGTGGGGTGCAGCAGGGCTGTACTCCCCTGGGCCCACAGTGGGCTATGTGCTCCCCTCTTTCAGCTTCTGTTGGTCCCCGGAATCCTTGGGTCCTTGGCTCTCTGTGGGCCACTCCTAATCTCCCTCCACCTGCCTTGATCTTCCCCTGTGCCTTTTCCTCTAACAGGAGCCTACATCATGCTGGGTTAGAGGCCCAGCCACTCTTCAGTGACCTCATTGTCCTTAAAAGCTTCAAGGCCCCTATTTCCAAGGAAGGCCAGGCACCAAGGCTTGTGCTCATGTCTATGGGACCAAGGGAGCCTCTGCTGGCTCTACCCTGCTCTGGGTCCCAACTGAGCCTCCAGGGACAGCCAGGTCCCGCAGGGCCAGTCCCTACCTCTGTTCCTGTCTCTCAGTGGCTGGTGTCTGACAGGCTCTAGCACCAGCTTGAAGGCTTGCAGCCCACCTCTACCCGCCACCCCAGGCCTCTGAGGTCCCCATCTGCCTCTTTATCTCCCCCAAGCCTCCCCACCTTTGATGGTGGGCTCTGCAGTCCCCAGCACTGAGGGAGGAGGACCTGGCCCCACTGCCCTGTGCATGCATTGCTAAGGGTTGCGGTCCTTTCCAACTCTGTCCTTGGGGTTGGGGCGTCTTAGAGGATAGGGCTGTCGCAGCGGGTGGCTGTGTCCTCAGCCTGCTCCCACACGCACAGAACCTTCTGGCTAGTAAAAATGGTAATGCGTTAGAGAACTAGGAAACGAAGTCGTTAGCCCCAAGGCAGTTGGGTCGTGCAGTTCTGAGCCCAGAGGACGCCGCTTTTCCCCAGGAGTGCAGGTGGGTGCTCCAGGTGCGCTCCAGGGACCTCGCTCTCATCCCAAGGGAAATTCCCATCAGTCCCCGGCCAGGCCTGGCTGGAAACCGCGCGGCGAGCGGCTGTGTGGATTCGCAGCGCCATCTGGTGGCCTCAGGAAAAATGTCCCGGTAGCGGGCGCGGAAGAGCGCGTCCTGCAGGCGTGAACCAGCAGCGCGCCCAGGAGGGCTCCCGAGGCAACTCGGTCCGGCTTGAATAGGTGAGCCTCAGAGAGAAAACTGTAGGGAGGGACGTGGCCGGCGACCTTTCGGCCCCCATGCAGCGTTCACTTCGCAGCGGCCCTGGGTGCATCACGGGTCCAGGCCTTGAGCAGATGCGATTTTCTAGGGAATGCAGAGGTTTCTCCTCTGGATTTGTTTTCAAGAAGTAGTGTTACCCCTGCCGTGCCAGCGGCAGCTCCGTACGTATCCCTCGCGCCTTCCCCCCGTGAAGGTGGGGCTCCCCAGGCGGCCTCGGCCCACCCTGTCCCTCTGGCCTACCAAAGGCTTCTGCCCGCATCGCCTCCCCCGGGGGCCTGACCTCCCCACCCTGGGGTCGTCTCCACCCCCTTGCCCTGCGGGTCCCCAGCTCCACTCCCTATCTCCCCTGGAATCTTCCTCCTGCGTTCCCCACCCTGGCCCTGGGCCCCAGGCTCAGTTCATGTCTGACTGGTTTTCTCCTCTTTGGTGGGTGCCGAGGGCCGGCTGGGCGGGCTGCCCACAGCCCGTAAATTTCCCACGGTGTGCTGGTAACAGCTGTTTGAACAGAGGCTTTGGGGAGCCTGTGGGCGCTCACCAAGCGGAGCCCGCGCCACAAGGCGCACATCCCTCCCGGGAAGCCGCGCGGGCGCCTACCCTCTTAATTCCTTTCGCATCCCATCGGCTTCCTCCCATCTCGGGGTCCCTTCCCTTACTTAGCAAACGTTCACTCTTCCTGTTTTCTATTATCTGCCTCTTATTTTGCTCTTTATTTTTATGTGGGTTTTAAGAGAAGCCAGGTGATACTTATGCACGTGGGTCTGATTTACTTCTTGGCGCCATGGTCTCGAGGCGCCACCCTCAATATGTGGCTACAGGTAAATCTGGCTCCGTTTGTTTTTTTGCGGTACCAGGAATGGAACTCAGGGCCTTGAGTTTGCCAGGCAGGCGCTGTGTCTTCTGTTTGTTTATAAGAGGTGGGAGCAGGGCTAAAGACGCAGGGTATGCGATATTTTTCTGGAATCATAGAAAATTGTAAATTGAATGATTTACTAGAGGAGAAATTAGGTAGAAATCTTGAAGACAGGGAAGGTAGTTTGTAAACAAAAGTCAAGCTGCTTGGGAAATATTTCAAAGAATCAACAACTGGGCTATCATCTCTTTTGAAACCTTTCTGCACATCAAAAGAAATCACCAACAGAGGAAGAAGAAAATCCATCAATTGGGGGAAAAAAAAATTAGCCAGATGTCTCTCAAAGAACTTCTATTAAAACATATTAAGCCTTAAAGAATATCATGGCCCCCAAATTCAAAGGCCCAATCTAAAAGTAAGCATCTGAGATGAATGTATACTTCTCAGATGGAGAAATACAATGGCAAATAAATATATTAAAAAGTATTCAGCATCATTGGTCATTGGAGAAATCAAATTAAAACAAAACTGAGATTCCGTCTGACCCCAGAAAGAATGGCTATCATTAAGAAGTTGAAGCCGGGCGTGGTGGCGCACGCCTGTAATCCCAGCACTCAGGAGGCTGAGGCAGGAG
>PVJA010046608.1:0-15038 GCA_004027025.1 Myocastor coypus
TCTTTTGTAAAAAGGGATATGTATGAGACTTTGGGGGTCCAGGGGCGGAATGTTATGGTTTATGTCTAGTTGTCCCCCCAAAGCCTCATGGGGTCACTGGGCGGGGACTTCTAGAGTTTGAGACTTGATCCATGATCCCTGGGATTATAGCTTTTAGTACTGATGGGATTATGTGTGGAAGTACTTCTGGGATTATGGGTGTAGCCTAGGGCAGGAGCTAAGGCAGAGAGCCTGAATGTAATATAAAGAGAGACAGAGAGATAGACTGGAGCTCTAGCTGTTGCTGTTGCTCTGCTGCCGTGTTGGTTGGCTACCTCTGCCACCATTTTGTTGCTGTTCCACCGCCATGAACTGGATGCTCTCTGCTCTGTTCCACTCAGCCTTGGACCAGCCGAATATGGACTGAAACCTCCACAAACTGTGAGCTAAATAAACCTTTCCTTCCTTCATTTTGAGTGTTCGGTATTTGTTCCAGCAATGAGCAAAAAGTAACTAATACAACTAACATTCAGACGAACACTAACCCAAACCCTAACCTTAACCTGAAGCCTAACAGGAACCCAAATCCTCCATCTAAACCCAAACCCAAACCCAAAACCAACACCATCCTGCAGTCAAAACCTGTGCCTAAACCTAAGTATAACCCTTACACCCTAAACCAAACACTGAAACCACAAGCCTAACACTCTAACCCTAACCCAAAAATTACAAATAACCCTACCCCTAATACACCAACCCTAATGCTAAGATGACGACATTCCCACGTGAACCAGAATCCTAACTGTTGCCCTGAAACCATAACACTAAGCCCAACACAGTAACAGTAACACACTCATCTTTCCACAAAACCTAACACAAACCCTGATCCTAACCCCACGTCTCACGTGAACCCCTACTCGAACCCTGTACCCATCGCCAATATCAACCCGAACTCAAAGCCTAAGCCTAAAAAGAAACCTGAATTTAAAATTTTAACAGTAATACTCCCCATCGCTAGATCCGTAATGCTATCAAGAATCCTAAGAGAAACCTTAACCCTAATACAGTCAACATACCCTACATGCTGACACCCTAACTCTAAGGCACCAACCTGAATGCAAACACAAACACAAATACTAATAGCACCCATTTTCCACACAATCGAACGGAATGGAAAAACTGAATCTGAACCCAAACCCTAAAACTGACTGTAACCGCAACAATAAACGTAACACACTAACCCTACTCCTGAAAACATCAAAACTACAACACTAACATGAGAACTATCCATAGCCCTAACAAAATACTTTAATCCCAACACAATGACATGAATCCACTAACCTTAAGATGAACACTAACCCGAACCCAAACCCTAACCTGAAGCCTAACATGAACCCAAATCCTACATCTAAAGCCCAACACAGCACCATATTGAACCCAAATGCTATTGCTAATGCAAACTATAAGCCGTACATCCTAAGCCATACCCAAAATCCACAAGGCTAAGTCTCTAACCCTAACAGGAACACTAATTCTAACTCTAAACCCAACACACCAACCCTAACGCCAAGATGCTATCTCTACAACCCAAAAAAGAATCACAACCGTTGCCCTAAACTCCTAGCACGTAGCACAACACAACAACACTAACCCACTCATCTTAACATAAACTTAATCCTAACTCAAAGTCTGACATGAAACCAAACTCGAACCCTAAACCCATCCCCAACACCAACCCAAAACCAAACCTAAACAAAACATCAACATAAACATAAACAAAACCTGAACTAACACCTAAACATAAATCTAAAACTAACAGCTTAAGAGTAACGCGTACACCGCAACCCTAACTCCCTAACACTATCTCAAAACCCAAGAGAAACCTTAACACTAACACAGTAAAGCTAGCGTATATGCTGACACCCTCACTCTAAGGCCCCAACCCGAATGCAAATGCAAACACCAACGGTAAACCTAAACCAATAATCCTAATACTTGAACGCAAAGGAGAACCCGAATCTGAACCCAAACCCTAAAACTGACCATAACCCTAACACTAACACACTCACCCTAATCCTTAACACACCAAAACTACAACAGGAACGTGAGTGCTCACCATATCCCTAACACTAACAACCTAACCCTTACACCAACACATGAACACTAATCAACTAACATTCAGACGAACACTAACCCAAACCCTAACCTTAACCTGAAGCCTAACAGGAACCCAAATCCTCCATCTAAACCCAAACACAAACCCAACACCATCCTGTACTCAAAACCTGTGCCTAAACCTAAGTATAACCCTTGCACCCTAAACCAAACACTGAAACCACAAGCCTAACACTCTAACCGTAACCCGAAAAATACCAATAACCCTACCCCTAATACATCAACCCTAACGCTAAGATGATATCATTCCCATGTGAACCAGAATCCTAACTGTTGCCCTGATACCATAACACTAAGCCCAACACAGTAACAGTAACACACTCATCTTTCCACAAAACCTAACACAAACCCTGATCCTAACCCCACGTCTAACGTGAACCCAACTCGAACCCTATACCCATCGCCAATACCAACCCGAACTCAAAGCCTAAGCCTAAACCGAAACCTGAATTTAATATTTTAACAATAATACTCCCAATCGCTAACTCCCTAATGCTATCTCGAAACCTAAGAGAAGCCTTAACCCTAATACAGTCAACATACCCAACATGGTGACACCCTAACTCTAAGGCCCCAACCTGAATGCAAACGCAAACACAAATAGTAACCACACCCCATATTAGGCACAATCAAACTGAAAGGAGAAACTGAATCTGAACCCAAACCACAAAACTGGCTGTAACCCCAACAGTAAACCTAACACACTAACCCTACTCCTGAAAACATCAAAACTACAACACTAACATGAGAAGTATCCACAGCCATAACAACCTAACCTTAAGCCCAACAAAATGACAAGAATCCACTATCCTTAAGACGAACACTAACCTGAGCCCTAACCCTAACCTGAAGCATAAAATGAACCCAAATCCTACATCTAAAGCCCAACACAACACCATATTGAACACAAATCCTATTGCTAATGCTAACTATAGGCAGTACATCCTAAGCCACACCCAAACTCCACAAGCCTAAGTCTCTAACCCTAGCAGAAACACTTATACTAACCCTAACCCCAACACACCAACCCTAACGCTAAGATGCTATCTCTACAACCCGAAAAAGAATCATAACCGTTGCCCTAAACCCCTAGCACCTAGCGCAACACAATAAAACTAACCCACTCATCTGAACCCAAAGCCTAATCTTAACCCAAAGTCTGACATGAAACCAAACTCGAACCCTAAACCCATCCCCAACACTAACGCGAAACCAAACCTAAACAAAGCATAAACATAATCCTAAACAAAACCTAAACTTACACCTAAACTTTAAACCTAAAACTAACACCTTAAGAGTAACGCGTACACCCCAAGCCTAACTCCGTCACTCTATCTCGAAACCTAAGAGAAACCTTAACCCTAACACAGTAAAACTAGCATACATGCTGACACACTCACTCTAAGGCCCCAACCTGAATGCAAACGCAAAGGTCAACAGTAAACCTAAACCAATAATCCTAATACTCGAACACAAAGGAGAAACCGAATCTGAACCCAAACCCTAAAACTGACCGTAACACGAACACTAACACTAACACTAACACACTCACCCTAATCCTTAACACACCAAAACTACAACAGCAACGTGAGTGCTCACCATATCCCTAACCCTAACAACCTAACCTTTACACCAACACATGGACACTAATCAACTAACATTCAGACCAACACTAACCCAAACCCTAACCTTAATCTGAAGCCTAACAGGAACCCAAATCCTCCATCTAAACCCAAACCCAACACCATCCTGCACTCAAAACCTGTGCCTAAACCTAAGTATAACCCTTACACCCTAAACCAAACACTGAAACCACAAGACTAACACTCTCACCCTAACCTGAAAAATACCAATAACCCTACCCCTAATACACCAACCCTAACGCTAAGATGATATCATTCCCACGTGAACCAGAAGCCTAACTGTTGCCCTGAAACCATAACACTAAGCCCAACACAGTAACAGTAACACACTCATTTTTCCACAAAACCTAACACAAACCCTGATCCTAAACCCACGTTTAACGTGAACCCCAACTCGAACCCTATACCCATCGCCAATACCAACCCGAACTCAAAGCCTAAGCCTAAACCGAAACCTGAATTTAATATTTTAACAATAATACTTCCAATCGCTAACTCCCTAATGCTATCTCGAAACCTAAGAGAAACCTTAACCCTAATACAGTCAACATACCCTCCATGCTGACACCCGAACTCTAAGGCCCCAACCTGAATGCAAACGCAAACACAGATGGTAACCGCACCCCACATTCGGCACAACTGAACTGAAAGGAGAAACCCAATCTGAACACAAACCCTAAAACTGACCGTAACCCCAACAGTAAACCTAACACACTAACCCTACTCCTGAAAACATCAAAACTACAACACTAACATGAGCACTATCCAGAGCCCTAACAACCTAACCTTAAGCCCAACACAATGACACTAATGCAGTAACCTTAAGACGAACACTAACCCGAACCCAAACCCTAACCTGAAGCCTAACATGAACCCAAATCCTACATCTAAAGCCCAACACAACACCATATTGAACCCAAACCCTATTGCTAATGCTAACTATAGGCCGTACATCGTAAGCCACACCCATACTCCACAAGCCTAAGTCTCTCACCCTAGCAGGAACACTAATTCTAACTCTAAGCCCTACACACAAACCCTAACGCTAAGATGCTATCTCTACAACCTGAAAAAGAATCATAACTGTTGCCCTAAACCCCTAGCACCTAGCGCAACACAATAACACTAACCCACTCATCTTAACACAAACTTAATCCTAACTCAAAGTCTGACATGAAACCAAACTCGAATGCTAAACCCATCGGCCACACCAACCCAAACCCAAACCGAAACAAAACCTAAACAGAAATCTAAACGTAAACCTAAAACTATGACCTTAAGAGTAACTCGTACACCCCAACCCTAACTCCCTCACACTATCTTGAAACCTAAGAGAAACCTTAACACTAACAATGTAAAGCTAGCGTAAATGCTGACACGCTCACTCTAAGGCGCCAACACGAATACAAACGCAAACACCAACAGTAAACCTAAACCAATAATCCTAATACTCGAACGCAAAGGAGAACGCGAATCTGAACCCAAACCCTAAAACTAACCGTAACCCCAACAGTAAACCTAACACACTAACCCTACTCCTGAAAACATCAAAACTACAACACTAACATGAGAACTATCCATAGGCATAACAACCTAACCTTAAGCCCAACACAATGACACTAATGCACTAACCTTAAGACAAACACTGACCCGAACCCTAACCCTAACATGAAGCCTAACATGAACCCAAATCCTCCATCTAACGCCCAGCACAAAACCATATTGCACCCAAATCCTATTGCTAATGCTAACTATAAACCGTACAGCCTAAGCTACACCCAAACTCCACAAGCCTAAGTCTCTAACCCTAGCAGGAACACTTATACTAACCCTAACCCCAACACACCAACCCTAACGCTAAGATGCTATCTCTACAACCCAAAAAAGAATCATAACCGTTGCCCTAAACCCCTAGCACCTAGCGCAACACAATAAAACTAACCCACTCATCTGAACCCAAAGCCTAATCTTAACCCAAAGTCTGACATGAAACCAAAATCGAACCCTAAACCCATCCCCAACACCAACCCAGAACCAAACGTAAACAAAACACAACATAAACCTAAACAAAACCTAAACTTACACCTAAACGTTAAACCTAAAACTAACACCTTAAGAGTAACGCGTACACTCCAACCCTAACTCCCTCACTCTATCTCGAAACCTAAGAGAAACCTTAACCCTAACACAGTAAAACTAGCGTACACGCTGACACACTCACTCTAAGGTCCCAACCCAAATGCAAACACAAACGACAACAGTAAACCTAAACCAATAATCCTAATACTCGAATGCAAAGGAGAAACCGAATCTGAACCCAAACCCTAAAACTGACCATAACACGAACACTAACACTAACACACTCACCCTAATCCTTAACACACCAAAACTAAAACAGGAACGTGAGTGCTCACCATATCCCTAACCCTAGCAACCTAACCCTTACACCAACACATGGACACTAATCAACTAACATTCAGACCAACACTAACCCAAACCCTAACCTTAACCTGAAGCCTAACAGGAACCCAAATCCTCCATCTAAACACAAACCCAACACCATCCTGCACTCAAAACCTGTGCCTAAACCTAAGTATAACCCCTACACCCTAAACCAAACACTGAAACCACAAGCCTAACACTCTAACCCTAACCCGAAAAATACCAATAAACCTACCCGTAATACACCAACCCTAATGCTATGATGATATCATTCCCATGGGAACCAGAATCCTAACTATTGCCCTGAAACCATAACACTAAGCCCAACACAGTAACAGTAACACACTCATTTTTCCACAAAACCTAACACAAACCCTGATCCTAGCCCCACATCTAACATGAACCCCAACTCGAACCCTATACCCATCCCCAATACCAACCCGAACTCAAAGCCTAAGTCTAAACCGAAACTTGAATTTAATATTTTAACAATAATACTCCCAATTGCTAACT
The DNA here is from genome assembly GCA_004027025.1 of Myocastor coypus. Classification (NCBI taxonomy): domain Eukaryota; kingdom Metazoa; phylum Chordata; class Mammalia; order Rodentia; family Myocastoridae; genus Myocastor; species Myocastor coypus. The sequence goes on from PVJA010046608.1 coordinate 6,753, forward strand.
CCCTAATGCTATCCCGAAACCTAAGAGAAACCTTAATCTAATACAGTCAACATACCCTCCATGCTAACACCCGAACTCTAAGGCCCCAACCTGAATGCAAAGGCAAACACAAATAGTAACCACACCCCATATTCGGGACAATCGAACTGAAAGTAGAAAGCGAATCTGAACCCAAACCCTAAAACTGACCGTAACCCCAACAGTAACCCTAACACACTAACCCTACTCCTTAAAACACCAAAGCTACAATGGTAACGTGCGACCTAACCATAACACTAACAACCTAACCTTAAGCCCAGCACAATGACACTAATCCACTAACCTTAAGACAAACACTAACCCGAAGCCTAACCCTAACCTGAAGCCTAACATGAACACAAATCCTACATCTAACCCCCAACCCAACATCATATTGTACCCAAACCTTATTCCTAAAGCTAAGTATAACCCCTACATTCTAAGCCACACCCAAACTGCCCAAGCCGAAGTCTCTCACCCTAAAAGGAACACTAACTCTAACCCTAACCCCAACACACTAACACTAACGCTAAGATGGTACCTGTACAACCTGAAAAAGAATCATAACCATTGCCCTAATACCATAGCACTAAGCCCAACGCAATAACACTAACCCACTCATCTTAACACAAAACCTAACAGAAACACTAATCGTAACCCAACATCTGACATGAATCCAAAGTCGAACTCTAAACCCATCCCCAACACCAACCCGAACCCAAAGCCTAAACCTACACCTAAACCTAACATTTTAACCATAATACTTATTCCCAAACGCTAACTCCCTAATCCTATCTCAAAACCTAAGAGAAACTTTAACCCTAATACAGTAAACTTATCCTACATGCTGACAACCTAACTCTAAGGCCCCAACCCGAATGCAAACGCAAACGCAAACAGTAACCTGACCCCATATTCCTCACAATCGAAGCCATACTCGAACCCTAAACCCATCCCCAACACGAACCTGAATCCAAACCTAAACCTAAACCTAAAACTAACACATTAAGAGTACCCCTTATAACCCCCTAACTCCAAACCCTATCTGGAAAACTAAGAGAAACCTTAACCCTAACACAGTAAACCTAGCATACATGCTGACACACTAACTGTAAGGCCCCAACCCGAAAGCAAATGCAAACACCAACAGTAAACCTGACCCAATAATCCTAACACTTTGTGCAAAGGAGAACCCGAATCTGAACCTAAACCCTAAAACGGACCATCAACCTAACACTAACACTAACACACTCACCCTAATCCTTAACACACAAAATCTACAAGGGGAATGTGAGATCTACCCATAACCCTAACAACCTAACCTTAACGCCAACACACTGACACTAATCCACTAACATTAAGACGAACACTAACACCAACCCTAACCATACCCTGAACCCTAACATGAACACAAATCCCACATCTAAACCCGAACCCAAAACCATACTGAACCCAAACCATATTCCTATAACTAAGGGTAACCCATACACCCTAAGCCACACCCAAACTCCCCAAGCCTAACTCTCTAACCCTAACAGGAACACTAACTCTAACCCTAACCCCAACACACCAACCCTAACTCTAAGGTGCTATCTCTACAACCCGAATCAGAATCCTAACCATTGCCCTAAACCTCTAACACTAGGCTCAACACACTAACGCTTACCCACTCATCTTAACACAGAACTTAACACAAACCCTAATCCTAACCTGAAGTCTAATGTGAGACCAAACTCAAACCCTAAACCCATCCCCAACACCAACCCAAACCCAAAGCTTAATCCTAAACCAAAACCTAAAACTGGCACATGAAGAGTAATGCTTACACTCAACCCCTAACTCCTAAACCCTATCTTAAAACTAGCCCTCCAAGCCTAACTCTCTAACCCTAACAGGAACACTAACTCTAACTCTAACGCTAACACACCAACCCTAACACTAAATCGCTATCTCTACAACCCAAACCACAATCCTCACCATTGCCCTAAACCCAACACTAACCCTAACACTATTCCAGAAAGTAAACTTAAAACTAACCATAACACTAAACCCCTAATGCTAACCCTAACACATTAACCCATACAATCTAAGGCTAAACCTAAGCCTAACCATAACTAAGCATAACACTAAACCGCTAACACTAATCCTTACAGAGTAAAAGTTACACTTTAACGCTCAACCTAAGACTAACATTAACCCTAACCTTAACTACAACACTACCCCTAACTCTAACCCTAAACCTATCCTGGAACATAAACCTAAAACTAACCATAACACTAAATGCCTAACGCTAACTCTAACCCACTAACCCTTACACTCTAAATGCTAAATCTAGGCCTAACCCTAACCCTAAATAGAACACTAACCATAACACTAACCCTAAATCTATCCCTAAACATAACCCTAAAACTAAGTGTAACACTAAACCTCTAACGCTGAGCCTAACACACTAAACCTTACACTTTAATGCTTAACCGTAGGCTAACACTAACCATATCCCTGACTCGAACAGCAACCCTAACCTGAACTGTGACCTCATCCCTAAAACTAACCATAACACTAAACCCCTAAAGCTAACCCTTAAAAACTAACCATTACACTGTAACGCTTAAACTAAACCTATCACTAACTCTACCCTAAATAGAACCCTAATCCTAACACTAACCCTAACACTATCCCAGAAAATAAACCTAAAACTAAGCATAACACTAAGCCCCTAATACTAACCCTAACACATTTTTTTTTTTTTTTTGGTGGGACTGGGGTTCAAACTCACGACCTTGCACTTGCCCAGCAGGCACTTGTGCCTCGGAGCCATCTCCCCAGCTCCCTTTAACCCTAACACATTTACCCTTACACTCTAACGCTAAACCTAAACCTAACCATAATGATAACCCTACTCTTAACTCTAACTAGAACCCTAACTCAAACAGTAACCCTAACCTGAACTGTGACCCTATCCCTAAGCCTAACACTAACTCTAACACTAAACCTAACACTATCCCAGAATATAAACCTAAAACTCACCATAACACTAAATGCCTAACGATAATACTAACCCTTACACTGTAATGTTAAACCTAAGCCTAAGACTAACCCTAAACCTAAATGAAACCTTAACCTTAACACTAACCCTAAAGCTATCCCTGAACATAACCCTAAAACTAACCATAAGACTAAACCACTAACGCTAAGCCTAACACACTAAACCTTATACTCTAATGCTAAACCTAACCCTTATACTAACCCTAACCCTAACTAGAACCCTAAACTTAACACTAACCCTAAAGCTATCCCTGAACATAACCCTGAAACTAACCCTAACACTAAACCCCTAATGCTATGACTAACACATTAAACCTTACACTCTAATGCTAAACCTAAGCCTAACCCTATCAGTAACTGAAACACTTAACCTATCACCAACATTAACCGTTTCCCTGCACATAACCCTAAAACTAACCATAATACTAAACCCTGAACGCTAAGTCTAACACACTAAACATTATACTCTAATGGTAAACCTAAGCCTCACGCTAAGCCTAACTAGAACCCTAACCTTAACACTAAACCTAAAGGTATCCCTGAACATAACCCTAAAACTAACCATAACACTAAACCCCTAACGCTAAGCCTAACACACTAAAACTTACACTTTCCTGCTAAACCTAAGCCTCACCCTAACCTAACTAAAACACCAACACTTACACTTACCCTAATCCTATCCCTGAACATAACCCTAAAACTAACCACAACAATAAACCCCTAACGCTAAGTCTAACGCACTAAACATTACACTCTAACACTAAACCTAAGCCTAATTCTCACCCTAACCCTAACTATAATTCCAACCATTACACTAACCCTAAACCTATCCCTGACAATAACCCTAAAACTAACCATAACACTAAACTCCTAACACTAAGCCTAACACAGTAAACCTTACACTTTAACGCTTAAAATCAGCCTAACACTAACCCTAACGTTAACTACCACACTAACCCTAACACTAATCCTAACTGTATGCCAGAACATAATCCTAAAACTAACCATAACACTAAACACCTAATGCTAACTCTACCCCACTAACCCTTACATTGTAATGCTAAACCTAAGGTTAACCCTAACCCTAATCCTAACTAGAACCCTAACATTAACACTAACCCTAAAGCTATCCCTGAACATAAACCTAAAACTAACCGTAACACTAAACCCTTAATGCTAAGCATACCACACTAAACATTACACTCACCTGCTAAATCTAAGCCTCCCCCTAATCCTAACAGGAACACTAAACCTATCACTAACGCTAACCATATCCCTGCACATAACCCTAGAACTAACCACAACAGTAAACCCCTAACGCTAAGTCTAACACACTAAACATTACACTCTAACGCTAAACCTAAGCCTAATCCTAACCCTAAACCTAATTAGATCCCCAACCCTTACACTAACCCTAAACCTATCCCTGAACATAACGCTAAAACTAACCAGAACACAAAGCCCCTAACGCTACGCCTAACACAGTAAACCTTACACTCTAATGTTAAACCTAAGCCTCACCTTAACCCTAACTCCAACTAGAACCCTATCCGTAACACTAAACCTTAATCCATCCCTAAACATAACCCTAAAACTAACCATAACACTAAACCCTAACACTAAGCCTAACACACTAAACCTCACACTTTAACGCTTAACCGAAGGTTAACACTAACCCTAAACTTAACTTGAAGAGTAACCCTAACCTGAACTGTGACCCTGTCCCTAAAAATAACCCTAAAACTAACCATAACACTAAACCCTTAACACTAACCCTAAAACACTAACCCTCACACTCTAATGCTTAACCTAAACCTAACCCTAACCCTAACTGGAACACTAAACCTATCACTAACGCTAACAGTATCCTTGCACATAACCCTAAAACTAACCATAACACTAAACCCCTAAGGCTAAGTCTAACATACTTAACATTACACTCTAACGCTAAACCTCAGCCTAACCCTAACCCTAACTAGAACCCCAATCCTTACACTAACCCTAAACCTATCCCTGAACATAACCATAAAACAAACCATAACACTAAGCCTCTAACGCTAAGTCTAACACACTAAATCTTACACTTTAATGTTTAAGCTAAGACTAACACTAACCCTAAAGTTAATTAGTACACTAACCCTAACACTAACCCTATCCCAGAACATAAACTTAAAACTAACCATAACACTAAACAGCTAACGCTAACTCTAACCTACTAACCCTTACACTCTATCGCTAAACCTAAGCCTAACCCTAACCTTAACTAGAACCCTAACCATAACAGTAACCCTAAAGTTATTCCTGAACATAACCCTAAAACTAACCATAATACTAAACCGCTAATGCTACGCCTAACACACTAAAACTTGCACTGTAATGCTAAACCTATGTCTCACCCTAACGCTAACTAGAACCCTAACCTTAACACTAACCCTAAAGCTTTTCCTGAACATATTCCTAAAACTAACTATAACACTAAACCCCTAACGCTAAGCCTAACACACTAAACCTTACACTCTAATCCTAAACCTAAGACTAACCCTAACCTTAAGTGGAACAGTAAACCTATCACTAATGCTAACCATATCCCTGCACATAACCCTAAAACTAACCATAACACTAAACCCCTAACGTTAACCCTAACACATTAACCCTTACACTCTAAGGCTAAACCTAAGCCTAACCCTAACTCTAACCCTAACTCGAACAGTAACCTAACCTAAACTGTGACTGTATCCCTAAACATAACCCTAATGCTAACCCTAACACTAAACCCCTGATGCTAACCCTAAAACACTAACCCTTACACTCGGCTTAACCTAACCCTAACCCTAACTGTAACCCTAACTTGAATCTTAACCCTAACACTAAACCTAATGCTATCCCTAAGCATAACCCTAAAACCATAACACTAAACCCCTAACGCTAACCCTAACACACTAACCCTTACACTAACGCTAAACCTAAGCCTAACCCTAACTCTAACCCTAACTAGAGCCATAACCATAACCCTATCTCTGAACACAACCCTAAAATTAACTATAACATTAATCCTCTAACTCTTCCCCTAACACACCTATCATTAAACCCTAACCCTAAGCCTAATCCTAATGCTAACACTAACACACTATCCCTTACACTCTAATGTTAAGGCTAACCATAACTATAATCACATCCCTAACCCTAACTCAAAAACTATCCATAACCAGAACCTTGAAGCTATCCTTTACCTAATCCTAAGGCTACCCATAACACTAAACCCCTAGCCAGTCCCCTAACCCTAACAGGAACGTTAATCCCAACCCTAACCCTAACCCTATCACTGAACATAACTCTAAAACTAACCATAACACTAAACACCTAATACCCTAACACACTAACCCTGACACTCTAATGCTAAACCTAAGCCGAACCCTAACCCTAACAATAACCTTAACCCTATCCCTGAACATAACCCTAACCAGAGCCCTAGCCATAACTGGAAACGTAACCTTATCCCTAAACCTAACACTAACAATAACCATAACACTAAACCCCTCAAGCTAGCCTAACCAACTAACCCTTAAGCACTAACCCTAAGCCTAAGCCTAACCCTAACCTGAACTGTGACCCTATCTCTAAACATAACCCTAAAATGAGCTGTAATACTAAACCCCTAACACTAACCCTAACACACTAACACTTACACTCTAACGCTAAACCTAAGTTAATCCTAACCCTAACCCTAACTAGAACCTAACCATCACCCGAAACGTGACCCTACCCCTAAACCTAACACTAACTCTAACCATACCACTAAACCCGTCAACCTAGCCCTAACCGACTAAACTTTACACACTAATCTTAAGCCTACAACTAACCCTAAACCTAAACCTAACTCGAACAGTAACTCTAACCTGAACTGTGATCCTATCCCTAAACATAACCCTAAAACTAACAGTAACACTAAACCCCTAACCCTAAGCCTTACTATAACCCTAAAACACTAACCCTTACACTCTAACCCTAAGCCTAAGCCTAACACTAACCCTAATACTAACTCGAACACTAACCTTAACCTGAAATTAAACTTATCCCCAAACCGAACCATACGTCTAACCATAACACTAAACCCCTAACCATTCCCCTAACTCTAACTGGATCATTAATCCCAACACCTACCCTAACCCTATCCCTGAACATAACCCTAAAACTAACCATAACACTAACCCCCTAACTTTACCCCTAACACACTAATTATGAAACCCTAACCCTAAGCCCAACCCTAATGCTAAGCCTAACACACTAACCCTTACACTCTATTGCTAAGCCTAACACTAACCCTAACCATAACTCAAACCCTAACTATAACCTGAACCTTGAACCTATCCCTAAACCTTACCCTAAGCATACCCATAACACTAAACTCCTAAAGCTACCGCTAACCTGAGCTGGAACTCTATCCCTAACACTAACCCTAACCTTATCATTGAACATAACCCTAAAAGTAACCATAACACTAAACCTCTAACCCTAACCTTAACACTAAGCCTAACCCTAACCCTAACTCGAACCCTAATGAAAACCCGAACCATAATCCTTTGTCTGAACCTGATACTAACCTTAACCATTACACCAAACCCATAAACCTAGTCATAACCAACTAACCCTTACACACTAACCCTAAGCCTAAAGTTAACCCTAACCCTAAACCTAAACCTAACTCCAGCACTACCCATAGCCTGAATCGTGACCCTACCCCTAAACATAACCCTAAAACTAACCATAACACTAAACCCCTAACCCCACCCCTAAAACACTAATCATTGTACCCTAACCCTAATCATAATCCGAACCTTGAATCTATAACTGGACCTAACACTAAACCTAACCATAACACTAAACCCCTAACCCTACTACCAACCCTAACAGGAACCCTACCCCTAACAGTAATCCTAACCCTATCCCTGATCATCACCCTAAAACTAACCATGACACTAAACCTCTAATCCTACCCCTAACGCACTAATCATTAAACCCTAACACTAAGGGAAGCTGGACATTTTCTGGATAGAACCATCTACACAGAGCACATACCTGATTTTTTCTCAGGAATGCAGACTGTGGGCGAATTCTTAACCTCACTGCAGCAATGCGACCTCCATAGTGGACTCTGCTCTCCATGCAAATCAAATGCTCTTCTGGGTTTCAGGCCCTCCTTACACCACTGTCACTTCAAGTAAC
>PVJA010046609.1:0-15028 GCA_004027025.1 Myocastor coypus
AAAAAAAAAAAAAAAAAAAAAAAAAAAAAAAAAAAAAAAAAAAAAAAAAAAAAAAAAAAAAAAAAAAAAAAAAAAAAAAAAAAAAAAAAAAAAAAAAAAAAAAAAAAAAAAAAAAAAAAAAAAAAAAAAAAAAAAAAAAAAAAAAAAAAAAAAAAAAAAAAAAAAAAAAACATACCTGAGGATCAATAGAACAGATTAGAAGACATAATTATACATCTTTGACAAAGGGGCCAAACATGTTCAATGGAAGGAAGACAGCCTCTTTAATAAATGTTGCTGAAAAAACTGAAATCCACATGTCAAATGCTTAAAATAGACCCATTCTTATCACCATGTAGAAAACTACAGTCAAAATAGATCAAAGATTTAAATATTAAAACTGAAACACTCTAAAATTTCTTGAAGAGAAAGTAGGTAGAAATCTTAAGGACAGACATTGGAGTAGGTAGACAGTTCATGAACAAAAATGGAACTGCATGGGAAATACTTCAAAGAATCAACTGGGATCTCACCTTAAATTCCTAGATGTCAAATCACCAACAGAGTAAAAAGAAAACTCATGAAGTTGCGATGTATGTGTATCCACATTTATAGCAGCACAATTTGTCACGCCCATCAACTGAGGAACAGATAAAAATGATACGGTATTATGACACAATGGCGTATTATTCAGATATAAAAAGATAACTTTGAAGCTTTTGTAGATAAATGTATACAACTAGAGACTATATTGGTTGAGTGAAATAAATCAGATCCACATGTGCAAATATTATTATCTCACTAGTGTGAGAACCTGAAAAAGTAATTAAACTCTGAAAGGTACAATAGGTACTGTGAAAGGGAAAGACTTTCTTTTTTTTAAAGGATTAATTTATTATCATTATTTTCTTTTTCCTTGTTTCAGTTTCAGAACTTTTGTTTGTTTGCTTATTTTTCTGGCCGGCTCAGCCCGCCCCGAGGCCAGGGCTGGCACAGCATGTGGTGCCAGGGATCGAACTGCGGTCCCTGCAGCCGCCCAAGCTTTCCCAAGCAGGCGCTTTAGACCACTGAGCCATCCTGCCGGGCCCGGGAAAGACTTTTTTATTGGGAAGAAAAAGGACAAATAAAACAAAGGTAAAAGATATTTATACATGCAGAATGATTTGGATAATTGCACTATTTCTGCTGGTCTTTTAAAAGGAACAGATAATGCTTATACTTTTTTTTTCTTTTGAATTTCTTCCAACTTTTTTTTATTGTTTTGTTTCTTTAAACTAATCTTGTACATTTATATCTGGTAACCTGAACAACTAATTTGAAGATAACATCATGTAATACAGAAACCATTGTAGAATTCCTATTACTTTGTGTAGAGAAATTTTATATTGTTTCTAATGCTTTTTTTTTTCTATCACTATTTTGTATTCTTTAAAAATTTTTTTTTTAAATGTGAAAAAATTAGATCTTTGTGCCTTGTGTGAGTGACTGCAGAGAGGTGGAGCAACATGCTTGAGAAATTGTGGCAGTTCTTCAAAACTTACACAGAAAGCTTTCAATTATCCTGAATATGAGCCTGAAAGAACTGGCAGCAAAGGTTCAAATAGGCATGCACATCCCTGCCAAAGCAAAGGCATGCACTGTGACCTGTTACTCAGCCTTAGATTCTGGCACATGCTACAATATGGATGAGTCATACTAGCTAAGGTAAGCTAGCAGCACAATTATAGTTATACATACTTGTAGTCAAAGTCATAGGGACAAAAAGCAGATTTGTGATTGACAGGGACAGAGAAATGACAGAAGGGGTAGTTACACTTTAACAGGTGTGCAGAGTTTGGGGAAAGATAAAAATTCTAGAAGCTGATAGTGGTAATGACTACAGTGACACAGATATAATGCCACTAAACTTAAAAGTAGTTAAAATAGTAAATTGTTATATATCTTACCATAATAAAAAGAAAACATAATGAAGACTTAGAAAAAGAGGATAAATTAAAAGAACAGCTTGTAACAACATATAATGACCTGGAAATAAAGTCTTGGATTCAACGAGCAAATTACAATATGATATAGTATGACCATCTATACATCAAAATGTACAAAAAGCCGAGCAAGCTTGGAAAGACAGTATGTAGAACCTAAGGCCAGCAAGGCGTGTGGAAGGAAAGGAGATACAACTGTATAGTGGAAATGACCCCACATAGGTTTCACACACAGGCAATGACTCATTCATATCCAGGTATTCTTGGAGTTTTACATATATTTTTTAAAAATCTCCTAGCGTGTGATACTTTACAATCTCAAAAAGCAAAATAAGCGCTGCCACACCTGGAAAATGAGTCTTCTCCCGGTTTTGCTTCCCAGATGGTTCCTGTCTCCTAGTAAGCCTGGACCACACAGTGGACTAGGTTTAATTCACACTGACAATTCTCCCCCATCTCCAACAGAACAGTATCTGTTCCACTCTCCTTAGAAATAGTGACTCTACTTTATTCACCCAGACATGTCTGTTGTTGCTGTACTAGAGATTCAACCTTTGCTCTCAATGATCTACATCTCTGACCCTTTTTAGGATTTGGTTTGGTTTTTTATGTTGTTTTGTTTTGACATGGAGTCTCACTATATAGTTCAGGCTGCACTTGAACTCATTATTGGAGCCTAGGCTGGCCAAGAACTTGCAGGAATCCTCTTGCTTATGCTTCCTGAGTATGGAGATTATAGGCATATATGACCATGCCTGGCCACTTCTGAGTTTTTAAACAGAGTTTTGCCAAGTCATTAATTGCTGAAACTGGGCTCAGAATTTTGATCCTCCTGCCTCAGGCTCCCAGAGTGCTGGGATTATAAGGGCCTGATTTAACCTATGTGTTTTAAGACTATGGTCCTGAACAGTCTTACATTATAACTTTTGGTAGGAAACTGCTCATGAAACACTAAATGAGTTTTATGAACTTATCAAAAATTACCCATAAGTAATATTTACTTGGCAGATTGCTAAATGTGCTTAGATCACATAGAATATCCACATTAATAATGACAAGTATCTCACTGAGAATTTAAGCTCACTTACAGCCACTAATATATAAGAACTGTTGAATAAAACACACAGAGACAGGAGTAGTATTTAATTGAAATATATTTGTCTAATATCTACAGTGTGAACAACTGGCTTAAGAAAGCAGACAAAAGGCACAAAGTTTGTAATACTACAGAGAAGCATTCATGCTACTGGATTTCATAAATATCACTGGAGTGGCACAATAAAAAATAAATGAAGTGTTCAGCAGAAACCCAATCATTTTTCCCTTGCTTTCTGTTTTGGTCATATCATTGACCTCATTTGTGAAGGCCAAGCACTGAAATCAACTGAAACCACAGATGGCTGTTGTAGTCACAGTGGCTTTCTTCCAGAGTTTGGGTCAAGCCAGATAGGTGCACTTAAGAACAAAAATCCACAGGAAATTCTTTCCCTTCATCAAACTAAAGATAAGACTGAGGAGGTGGCTGAGGATGTTTTGTATGCGTGCATGAATTTAATTTCTAAAGCCCTTTTTTTTCAATCATAAAAGTAGTGAGATCACTATATGATTTGTTTTCTGCTGTAAAAGAAGCAATTTCTGGAAAATGTATGGTTGGTGCTTTGTATACAAGAAACTGTCAGAAAGATGGGAAATAAGCTCACAGTGGATCCCAGCCTTAGGCTCCCCCAGAGGACATCCATCCTGGAAGGCTCCAGCACTAATTTCCATCAGCCTCCTACCCACCTTTGTCATCCAGCCAGAAAGGAGTTTCCATTTCTTGAGTGTGGACAAACAAACACTGAGGTGAACAGAGGTGAAAATCACAAGAATTATGAAATCATTGCCACCCACACTTCTACCAGCAGTGAGCCACTTTCTGTTACAGGGACAGCTGTTGGGCCATGCCAGTTAACCCTCATCTTGACAGAAACTGATCAAGTGAAAACATCTTTTAAGTGCAAAATGTTTTTTGGCAAAGTGAAAAATAGAAAACTTCAAACCTTATTGATAAAAAGGAACTCATAATTACCCCTTAAGCCTGGATGAGTGCAGTATTTACATGTGTAGTAACTTCAACGGATATATACATAGTGCATGTGTGGACATATACAATGTCACATGTGCCCCAAATGGCTCTTGAGTAAACTCAATCCTCTCGCAGAGTCTGGGTTAGCATTTTTCACAGTATATAATTTCTCTGAAACCATTTCTTAGATGCTAACAAGAATTCTCAGTTATTGCCAACAGAATCTTGATACTGTACCACTTTAATTCCTACAAAACAGGGCTTTTTAGGAAAGCTCCACACCATCACCCTGTCAGTGTGCCTTCCAGAGAGGGTTGAAGTATACCCAGCCATCACCCTGAAAGACAAGGAAAAAGGTATTACAGAAAATCTCTCAGCAGGAAAAAATGAGAGAGAAGTCCAACAGGCACCCCAGCCTCTGATGAACCAAACAGCACAATGGACACCCGGATTCCACTGACCCATGTGCATCTCCCCTGTTCCAAATACTACATACCCAGGGAAAGCCATCATCTCACAGCCCTTCCTCTGCCTGGCTATTTTCAGAGCTCAAATGATCTCCTATCTTAGCATTTCAGAAAGAAACCCCATGAAGTGAAAGTGATAAAAATAAAACAGCACCTTGTTGGTATTTATCAAGATTATTTCTTGGTTAAAAAAAAAAAAGCACTTTGAGACAGTGGAGTAAGAGAAAGACTGAGTGAATGGACAGGAAAAGGTAGGGTAGAGGAGGACATGTATGGACTCTTCCCAAGCCCATGACTTAACAGCTCACCACCCTGGAGGGGACACCCACCTAAGACTCTTAAGCAGGTAGTAATCACAAATAGATTGGCATATTAAAGACCACTACCCATCAATTATCCAGGAGGAGAAAACTAAGAATCAAAATGGTACATACAACCTAGTGTACACCGGTAAGGGATATAGCAGATGAGTTTCACACTTTACATGACCCCGTGCTTTCTGTCAATGGAACCACTGGCTTTTATTAAACCTAAGGAAAAGAATTGTGCTTTCTGTTACTCTTTTACCACTCTCTTCAAAAGTGAAGCACACTCGCTGTTTTCAAGACATAGGAGCCATCTCTCTAACAGATCCCGTGAAGGTTTAACTCCACTTGGACAAGGGTCCCTACGGGGTTCCCACCTAAGGGACCATTATAGGCAGTCTCCTCCAGGGCCTTCCTGTCGGAACCCAAGTCTGTAGCTTCCTGTTCTGAATCCTAAATCCACCTTCACAGCATTCTGTGCCCGGCCTACCTACAGACTGTGTCTCGGTCACGTGGCCCATAGCTGGCCATTTGTTACCAATGACAGCTCTAAATTTTTAAATTTCATAATAATATCCTTGTAGCAGAAAACAGAGACTGGCAGCACCTGTGCTAGAGAACACTCCGTGGGTACATTTCGCTTAGCTTCTGGGATTTAAATTTTTTTAAAATACTTGATAGAAATTATTTTTTTCATTTATTGATATCATACAAATATCAGGGTTCTCATTTTTGAAAGTCCAGATTTCTAGTTCCTCATGAAGAACTGACCCTCAACAACCTGCAGGTGAGCAGCACCCTGTTTTCAGTAAAGCCTGGCGTGTCTGCCTCATCCCATGCTGGCCTGTCTCTGCACCACGGGGCTCCTGAGGGCCTACCTTACACACTGCAGGTCTATATTTTCATACCTATCCCTGGGATGTCTCCCAATTGCTGCACCAGTGACCTCAAGCGCATAGTGCCTCCACTGGGCCAGTGGGAGGTACTCCTGTGGACATCATTTCTGCCTTCCAGCATCACTTAAGTGACAGCTGCACTTCAGGCAAAGGGCCCACCCTACTCTGTCCTCAGATGTCCAGCTCATGTGGCCTAAGAGACAAAGCCCTGCTCATTCTGTAGCATGAGTGTCCCAGCCCACCCAGGTACAGAGGCAAGAGTGAGGTACTTCCCAACTAATTTCTACAAACAGTAAACATGGGTCACAGAGTTCAGAGACAAAACAGTAGCCAGGTCTGCAGCCCCTTCCTGTCCCTCCCCAGCAAGCTAATGGGACTTTGTGATGGCAAAGGAAAGAGGGGATGTATCAGTTGTTCAAATATCAGTGTCTTCAAGGTGGCTTTAGGCCTCAAAGAATTATTACAAATACTGCTGCCAAAAAAGTTTGTCATGAATTCTGGTCCAAAGTTGAACAACTAAGCTGTACCCAGCTGATTTCAGGACCTCCCCATCTTGCCTGTCCTGATTTACCTAAACTGCTCGGTCAGAAAGAAAAACCCATCTGTCCCTCACTAGGTACAAACTCTCTCAAGGGCTTTACCTCCTGGATAAAATATTTCGGTTGCCATGGAGTGCGGAGGCTTTCCCGCTTCCGTTCCTCTATCCGCTGCTTCTCCTCCAGCCGTCGCTTCTGCTCAGTGGCTGCGTCGATGTCCCCTAGGCGCAAGTATCGGGTCACCTCCTGCCAGAGATTCCTGTGAATGTAGAGTGCCCTGGGTTGAGGCCTTTGTTCTGGATATCCATTATCCTAGCTGGGCTTACAACTTCTTGCTGTGGATTACACTGGAAATGGTAGATTGGAATTAACCTGCTAGAATTCCAATAACTATTCAATGGGATTACAAACATAAACTGCCCAGATGTCAATAAAGACTGGGAAGGACTCGATGTAACAATACCTTATAGTGGGAACACAGCCATATACCATGTAGAGCTAGGAATAATGATGGTTCTGTTAAAAGAAACACTTCACAAAATCAGCGATGGGATGACAGCATAGACTAAAAAATTAAAAGGGCATATTTGAAGAAGATTCTGCTGTGTACCTGCATAAACATCACTTTAAGTACGTAGCTACATAATATCCATTCCACAGGGTAGATATCCCAAATGTTGGGCAGATAGGTGATTCCTCTTTCATTTCTTTGTTGTTCAGGCTTTTTATTTTGTTTAAAAAAAAAAAAAAAAAAAAGTTTTAGCCAGATAGCTCAGCAAACTAAAGGGCCTGCTTAAGCAGAGTGCAGTGGCCAGGGTTCAGTCCCCAGCATCCTGTGCTGGCCTCATCCCTGGCCTGCAGGATGCACTGAGACAGAGATGGAGACTGGGTGTGGTGGCATATGCCTGTAATCCCACTGTTCAGAAGTCTGAACACAGGCGAATCACTGTAAGTCTGAGCTATGTAGTGAGACCCTGTACACCCTGTAGATCCTATCCTAAAATTTGTAAGCAAAAAAAGTTTAAAATCTTTTATGAGCTTAAGAATTTTCCCTGAAAATATATTCTGAGAAGTAAATTAGAAGAATGCACAAGTTTAAAGCTACTGATCCAAGCAGATAAACTGCATACTCTCTGGATAGGGGATGCAGAGTTAGTTGTACTATACCCTTTGCCAACACTGTGTTGTTTTTGTTTTTTTATGATTATCTTGCTAATTTGGTGAGGAAACCAAAAAGTATTTCCTGGCTTCCCTGCACAGTTCTTCAGTTACTAGCTACTTTCAGCACTTAATTCTGCAATCAAACTACTCCTCAGCTGAGCTGACCAACTTTTAGCCCCAGCACTAGAAGTCTCCCAGGGACTGCCTTCACCGCCCACCCCAAAGTGCTGCGCAACACAGGCCCCCAGAATGCCCTGCTCCTAAAGGAGGCTGGGACTCCAACAGCCTGTGTCCATCATGCTTCTGAAGCTCCTGCTCTGTGCTCAGTCTGTGCTGAGGGGCAAAGTTCAGGGCCACAGGGCCAACTCCCACCTGGACTCCATGGGCCCTTGCTTCTCCAGAGGCCTGATCTTCTTTGGGTACACCAGCAGGGTGGTTGTGTCAATGACTTTGGTTTCTCCATTGCTGTAAGTGAACTCCAATGTGCCATTCCACTCCCCATGAGCTTTGCAGACGATTGTGTTGGTCGGATTGTGCTTTACTTCAGCTGTGACCCTAAATGAATGAGTGAGTGAGTGAAAAGAAAACCATCAAAGGTGCACTTAAATTGAGAGATTTTTTAGGGGGGTTGGTTGGAAGGAGGGATTATTTTTACAGTTTAGCCTAAAGACTTTTAAAACATGATCTAATATCCTTGATCAGAAAAATTGGTGAAATCTAAATAAAATCTATAGTTTACTTCATAGCAATGTAACATGTTTCTTATTTTAGGAAATGTTCACAAAATGGCTATGTAAGATGTCGTCACTGCAGCTGAGAGAAATCAAGCAATTCAGCAAAAACAAAATATACTGCTTTCTCCCAACTAGTGCCTAATAGCCACGATCACCTTTTCTGTTCATCATGGTACTCAAATCACTAGCAAGAGTAATTAGATGAGAACAAGAAACAAGAGGGATATGTACTGGCAAGGAAGAAGTAAATTATTATTTGTAGCGACACAATTCCCTACAGAGAAGATCTCTCCCCAAAAATTCCACCAAAAGACTTCTAGAACAACCAAGTTCAGCAGTGTAGAAGGTCTCATCATCAACACACAAAATCAAGAGCATTCCTCGAAACCAGTAATGGCATTACTGAGAATGAAATTAGGAAAACAAGTATCATTCATAAAAGCAACAAGAAAAATTAAATACTTAGAAAAACAACAAACCAAGGAAGTAAAGAATGTCTACTGTGAAAATCAGAGTTCTCTATAATGGGACATTGAAGAGGATGTCAGAAAATTAAAAGATGTCTCTTGTTGGATAGACAGAACCAATATACTCAAAATGGCCAATCAAACACCAGGAGCATCTTTCACAGCTAGAAAAAAAGAATTCTAAAATGTATATGGAGCCTAAAGAGACCCCCAAAAGCCAAGGAACCCTGGATAAACAAGAACAAAGTGGGAGGCCTCACACTGCAGATGCAGAGTTCTATTACAAAGATTTGGCAGCACAATAGGGGCATGAAACCAGACCTGAGGATCAACGAAACAGAACAGAAGAGGCAGAAGCCATCCCAGGCACATTCCGCTATTTCGTCTCTGATGAAGGGGACAAACATACACCCTGGAGTAAAGAGAGCCTATTTAATAAATGTGTCAGGAAAACTTACCATGTTTTAAATAAACTAACATCAAAATGAATCAAACACTGGGAGCTGGGGAGATGGGTCCGAGGCACAAGTGCCTGCTGGGCAAGTGCAAGGTCGTGAGTTTGAACCCCGGTCCCACAAAAAATAAATAAATAAATAAAATAAAATAAAATGAATCAAACACTTTTTAGAAACAATCTGTTGGAAGATAAAATAGGTAAAATCCTGGAAGTCATAGGTGTAGGCAAGGACTTGCTGAGCAGAGCTTCGCCACACAGAAAGCAGTACCAAGAACCAATAAATGACACCCTATAAAATTAAAAATCTTCTCATCATAAAAGAAGCAGCCAACAGAGTGAAGAGACAACCTACACAATAATTAGCAGTAGAAGTAGTAGTAATAGTAGTCATAGTAGTAATAACTTCCAGCTATTCCTGAGAGCTAGTAACATAAACTAGTGCAACTACCATGGAAATCAATACCAAGATGCCTCAAAAACAGGAAGTAGAGACCCCACTTACTGTGGCCCTCCCAGGTCTCTTCCTGAAAGAGATAAAGACTCCAAGCCAGGTGCAGTGGCGCATGCCTATAATCCCAGCACTTGGAAGGCTGAGGCAGGAGAATCAATGTGAGTTCGAGACCAGCCTGGGCCACAAAAGTGAGTTCAAGGCCAGCCTGAACTGCATAGTGAGACCCTGTCTCAAAAAGAAAAAAAAAAAAAAAGATAAAGACTCCATACTATAGTGCCACATGCATACCCATGTTTACAGCAGCTCAATTTATAACAACTAAAGCTTGGAAGTGGCCTATATGTCCATCATAAATGCAAAAGAAAATGTAGCATTTGTACAGAGGGGAGTACTGCTGTACCACAAAGAAAGACAAATGAGTCAGCTCTAGAAAAATGCATGCAGCTTGGGACCTTAATGTTACGTGACATAAACTGGTCAGATAAGCTTAAGTATCGCATGGTGTCTCTTGTATGAGAAACAAAGAGCAAAATAAAAGGTAATAGTAAGTAGAAAGACACAGCTTTCTCAACTGGGAAAGTGATCAAATGCTGGAGGGGAAGGGGACGAAAAGGAATTAGCACATGTTCTGACCATGTAACAACTCCCTACAAAGACTGTAAACATTATGTACTACAAATATGTACCAAATGTCACTTAGTGGCGCCACATGTCAACCACAAGAGGTGCATGCAGGAGTGTGGGGAGAGCTTCTCCATCTTAAACAGAACAGCCCTGAAGGGGACCCTACCAAGGCTGCTCACAGTCCCAACAGAACTCACGCTGCGAGAGGGCAGCCACCCCACCCCCACATCCCTGAGCACCTTCCGAGGGTCAAGAAATGCCCAGACCAGGGGCCCGGTGGGATGGTTCAGTGGTCTAAAGCGCCTGTTTGGGAAAGCTTAGGCGGCTTCAGGAACCGCGGTTCAATCCCCAGCACCACATGCTGCACCAGCCCTGCCCTCGGGGAGGGCTGAGCCAGCCATAAAAATGAGTAAATAAACAAAAAAAGGTTCTGAAACAAGAAAATAAATAAATAAATAAATAAATAAATAAATGAATGAATAAATAAATAAATAAATAAATAAATAATTCTTAAAAAAAAAAAAAAAAAAAAAGAAATGCCCAGACCTCAGCATGAATGAATGAATGAATGAATGAATGAATGAATGAATAAATAAATAAATAATTCTTAAAAAAAAAAGAAATGCCCAGACCTCAGCATCACCCTGTAGCAGTGGCCAGAGGGACCACCTTCAATCTCTTTAAAAGGCCTTTGGGGACACTGCTGACCACCTCCCCTTGCCTTGTCTGAGGGTCTCCCCTGGGTCTCTGCTCTGGCTAAATGTGAGCAGAAGCCCACCTGCTCCCGCTTTCTACTTTCTGTAGAGGGTAGGCAACAGCAGAAGTGGGAAGCTCCTCCAGAGCAGCCCAGGCTCGGAGCCAAGGCCCTCCTTGTGCAGTCCCTGCTCAGGCTGAGTTCAGTCTCCAGATCCAGGCTCACAAGCTCTCTGCCTGAGCCTGTCAGACATGCTAGCTCCTGAGCCACTGTGGTGAGTGTACAGGAGGGAGAGGGTAGCAGCCACAAGCTGGAGGGTCCTTGTGCGGGTCCACAGACCACGGCTGCCCGTCCTGATAGCAACAGCAGACCTCTGTGCTTCGGCTAACTTTTCTGTATTTGAACAAGCAGCTTGGAGCTGGGAAGAAGCACACACAGTTGGCCCTTGTGTGCAGACTGTGCCAGGTCCTCTGGCTCACACCGACACAGTCCAAGGACAGGGACAGGTATGCAGGTTGGCTTACATGGTGAGTCTGCTCAGGAGAGCCCTGAGAACTTGCTTCCTCAAACAGCAGACCCCTTCTTCAGCTTAAACTTCTAAAAGAAAAGAATGGTCCCATCTCGGACACAAGATACAAGAGCCAGGAGAATTCACTGGAAATCACTAGCAATGCCCAAGCTCACGGGGCACATCACATCAGAGAAAGGAAGCAGGCTGCAGCCTCAGAACAAGGAGAAGAGCCTCTTACTTTCTGGGGGAAGCTCCAGGAATGTGTCACAGAGTCCTTCATAAATTACGAGCAGGGAGAGCTCCCAATAACAGTCTTGTGGAGGCGGGCAATGATGTGCTGCTTCAGAGAAAGGCCCGCTGGCAGCTACAGGGTTACACACCACCAACCCCAGGATCCCAGCAAGCTCAGGTAGGAAGCTAGCTAGCCTGAGCCCAGGCCAGACAACTCAGCAAGACCTGGTTTCTAAATAAAAAAGTAAGAAAAGGACTGCAGTTAGAGCTCAATGCAAAACCCTAGACTCAGTACCCAGCGCAGCTTGAGCTGAGGGCTTTATTTTGGGTTGCACTTCAGTCCACCACAGAACTCCAGCTTCTAGTGAAGAGAAACTCAGGGCACCATGGTCAGACGAGGCCCGCACCGCCCCGGCCACCCTACCTGTGCACCTTCCCTCCGTAGAAGGGCTTCGTGTGGAACGTCACCGTGGCTGAGTACCCGGTCTTGGCGCAGCTGATGCTCACTTTTCCTCCGAGCTCCACCCATGGAATGGTGAGGATGGACCGGGCGTAGGCGCTGGGCAGGGTAAAGACGTAGTCCTCCCCATGCTCCAGGAGCCTCAGCACACCTCCAGGGAGAGAAGGCAAAAATCACACAGGCTGACACACATGCACACACACATGCATGTGCAGGAAAGGGGTCACAGGGACCAGAGACCCACGGACCTGAACCAGGACAGCCTGTGACAGACAGCCACCTCTACCCTCTGCAGGGGCCCACCCCCAGGTGCTGGGTCATGTGCCCGGCAGAGCACAGGATACTGAGACTACAACATGAACAAGACAGGCTCAAAGTCTACTCTCAGGGGACAGAAGAGAGCGGCAGATGCTAACTGGTCACCCAACAAGGAGTCCACCAACAGGAAGGTTGGCCTGAAAAGGGCAAGTCTTTGGTGAGGAAGGGACAGAGTAAAAAGAGCATGTGCAAAGGTCCTGTGGAGTGCAAAGGCCTGGGGGTCCTGTGGGGACTAAGCGAGAGCCCGTGTGCAGGTTGGGAGGGGGTGCAGGTCTGACCCAATCACCAGGGGTGAGATTTTGTCCTGTAACCTCCTGCAGAGTATGCCAAGGAGTTGCACATCTAAGCAGAGAGCAAGGGACAACTGCAGCAGTTCTCATGACAGACAAATCACTGCAGACTCCTATCCCCAACCTACCTACAGCAGGAATGTGACATGGACCACCCACCTGCCTCCAGGTTGAGAGTTCTCCAACCTAGGATCAAAGGTCTAGGTTTGCATGTGTCACAATCCTCTTTTTACTTAAACAAACAAAGAAAGCCTCCTAAGAAATAGGTGGATTGGTCCTTACTCCCAGGGTGAAAGAAGTTGCTTCAAGGATGGCTTGACCATCCCACAACACAGACTCCCAGGGCTGCTGTATAGATGCCTGGAGGACCTGTGTCGGTATCCTCCTGCACATGCTCCATGGGGCTCACTTGGGCAAGCCCACACCATTACTAGGGGCCCTGGAAGCCTCATAAAGGGTAGGTAATCTGTCCCGTAGCCAGGCATTCATGCTACAGATGGGTCATGAGATCCTCTCCCTGGGTTCCCAGTTCCTTCACTGGGAAGGGGGAAGACTAGGCCAGGAGCTCCCCTTCAGGAAGCCAGACTCTGCTGAGGGCTCCCACAGACTGTGTCCTCCCAGACTCACAACCATCCCCACCAATAAGCATTACCATTGTGACCTAAGTATGAGGAGACAAACACAGGCACGAGCTGTTAGCTACTTCTTTCCCAAGGCTTGGCAGACACCTAATGAAGCCAACCAGATTGAGAGGTCCAGAATGGGCAGTCCAAACTTTAGGACAAGCTTGCCAAGACTGCAAGCAGAGATGGGGCTAGTTTACACAAAGGAGCTGCCACTGCTGTTGTTTCAAAGGTCAGCATGAAGACACATTCAACCACAATTCAATTTACCCTTGCAACTTCCTCTAACTGGCTAAGAGCTGCAGCACCATCAGTCCTCTCAAGCTACAAAGCAGGGCACTGGGCTCTAAACCCTGGAAGATATGCTGGGCTAGGTCATCCCAGTGTGAAAGCACACTCGGTGGGAAAGGAGTCCTCTGGGGACAAGAGACAGGGGCTCTTAGGCCTTCATGCATGACCTGTTGCCTATGAGACAGGGAGACCTGTCTTTGCCTCCATCCTGCCTTATTCTCCCCCACTCTGCCCACTCTTACTGCAAGGGCCACATGCACTGTCACAGCTGGGGAAGAAAGGAAGACACTCAGCTGTCACCAAGGTTGAGAACAGCCACCAACCCATATCTTACACAGGGGGGAGAGCCCCTAAAATACAGAAAGAACTCTTAAATATAGCACTCTCATGACCCAATGGAAAATCATTAGACCCTGACCCACCTCAGCGACACCAGAAAAGCCTGTCTCTCCCCTCTGTGAAGGGGCCAGTCTGATCTTCTCCATCAGAGTTGGGCCGCATCCAACTCTTCTCATTAAGCTGAAGTCCTAGACTCATTCTCTTTCTATTCTCAGTTGAACCTTTGCCTCTAAGCTTGTGCCCTCAGCTTTGATTTCCAGTATCACTGAAGTAAGGAGGTCTATGCAGGGCCGGGACTACAGAGGGAAAGTGGATTCACAGTCACTGGGTATCAGGTGCAATACTGAACAATAGCTATCACAACAAAACTCTCTCCATAGCCTCATGCATGTTGCATAAACACACAATGCCCATGCTGTTTATACCAGCTACTGTGACACCAGAACACACAGCCGCCTCCCAGCCTGCTAGTAACTCCCCACAGCTCTCTGAATGAACTGGCCACTGTGGTGAGAAGGAAGCTCTGGGTCCTCTCAGGCTCTGAGACACTCCTCTCTCCTAGGAGCCCTCCTCCCCAGCATAAAGAGAGGACTGCTATGTTTGTGGGGAGAACCACATGGGAGTACTTCCATCTGCTCTAGCAGGACAGCATTCAAGTCTGACTACTCAGATTCTGATGACAAAGCGTCCTTTTCATCTCACTTCTTCAAGCTGGGCTGCTTCAAAAGATGAGTTGAAACAGGCAGGAAAACTGCAGCCAATGTCACACAGACAGGAGGTCAACAGCCAGAAAAATCAGAGGCATAGTATAAGAAATCACTCAGGATGTCCTTCTCTACTTTAGTTCTATTCCCAAGGGATCCTCAGGTGGCAGTGCCATCCTAGGCCAGTAGTTAGCCTACCTTCAGGGCCTGGAACAGGGACACACACGGTGTCTGCTTCAATGGTAACATCTGATTTGGCAGTGACATCACTCTGGGGGCCACTATGTCTCGCCAGGACCACAAGTTCACTGTTCTCCCACCCTTGTGTAGCCAGCCTTCTTTGTTTAACCAGAATATCTGCAGATCTGCCTGTGTGCACAAGGAACTGGTCTTCAGAGCAACAGTGCACAAAGCCAGGCACTTGCCTGTGAAGTCCACCGGTA
>PVJA010046610.1:0-15037 GCA_004027025.1 Myocastor coypus
TGGAACTCACAACCTTGCACTTGCCAGGCAGGTACTTGTGCCACGGAGCTATCTCCTCAGCCCCTTTAATGTCATTCTAAGTAACGAAAAATTAAAAATTTAGATTATTAGCATGAATTCACCATTCATCTTATATGGCACAATGCCAGTTATAAACATGAATGGGAGAACATTTGACCCATATGTTGGAGCCCCAAAACTACACGACTGACATTTCATCCATTTATGTGTATTTTGCCCTTACCAAAGAGTGGAAATGCTGCACATAACGAGCTCAGCTGTTTTCATTTCGCTGCACATGGGCACACCTTCCATTCCACTCTCCACCTGTGGGTTCCTGATGAATATGGGAGGCACAGAAAGCAAAGGAAGTCTGGACTGAAGTATGCTTCTTTTTCATTCTAGCTCATCATTTTCAGTGTACAAGATTAGCTCATTAGCAGAAATCACGCAAGTAAGAAAGAAGACAGCTTCTAGATCCTGCATGTTTCTTAGGATATCCTTGTTTTAGCTCTGAAATCTAACTTTTGGACAGGGTCCCGCTGGAGTTCAGGCTGGTCTTAAACTCTTAAGGAGCCGAGGCTCTCTTCAAATTCATGGCAATCCTTGTACCTCAGCCTCCTGAGTGCTGGGCTCACAACTGTGGGCAACTATGGCTATCTTCTAAGCAAGTTTCAGTTCTAATGGGAAGTCTTGCCTCTATGGGCTGTCAACTGTTCTGCTTGCTCGGATATAGATGTGATACTCTTCGAGTTTTGCTAAATTTACACACATTGTGGGTCCTCTGGGATTCTGTGCTCGAGGGCACAGTGAATGCTAAACACTAATGGGACTGCAAGAACCAACAGACACACACATCCCAGTCTCTCCTCACACCTCCAGGGTCTTACCAGCCCTCATTAACAGCACACTAGTTCAAATGTAAAATTATTATGAATTTTAAGGAAGTGACATCAGGGTACTAACCCAAAGCGCAGAAACCGTCTTAGAGTGGACTCCTGTATAAGAACACAGGTTGAACTTCCTTAAAGCCAGTTCAGAGGGACATTATTTTTTGCATTTCAACATTTATGGAGCATCAGGAATGTGTGAGCAATAAAGTGAGACAGAACATGAGAATGGTGGCACGTTTTACGTCTCTGGGGGGCTTCTGGGATGATTGTTCCGTCCACACTTCCCGTAGAAATGCTGCTTTCTTAGTTCCTAAAATGATGCTTTAGGTTGCAAGAGAACACCTAGTGCTCTTGGGGTAAGATCGATATCCCAAATTGTAATTCCCTTGAGGTAAGCAGGAGAAAATATAAGACTTGTGCAGCTGAAACATGATGCTGAACTTATGAGCCCCACTGCATGGCAATTCAGAATGTTATTACCCGGGAGTCTTATTATTGTAAAGACACAAGAGAGACAACAAGGTCTCAGACATAACTACTAGCAACTTGCCTGAACAGTAAACTAGTGAGCCCTGATAAGGGACTTAACGGAGGCAGTGGCAAGAAAACCATAGCTTTCTTTTATTTATTATTACTTTTTTATTTTTTTAAAGAGAATTCAAAATAGCATTGCAACAGAAAAATTTCAAGTGATACAGAATTTCACTAGACAAAATAATATGAATTTCACAGTGTTTGTCATATTGCAGTGTTGTTCTAGAACTAGTTGTTCATATTACCAGATATACACACGCAAAATTAGAAGAAGAAAGAAATACATAAGAAATTAAGAAGAGAAGAAAGACAAATAATAGAAAAATAGA
This sequence comes from Myocastor coypus, assembly GCA_004027025.1. Lineage (NCBI taxonomy): Eukaryota > Metazoa > Chordata > Mammalia > Rodentia > Myocastoridae > Myocastor > Myocastor coypus. The sequence continues at coordinate 1,757 of PVJA010046610.1, forward strand.
AACAAAACAAATTAAGCACCAACTGCCTCTTTCCACGGACCAGCAGAAATGTAAAGTACAGTTGTCCAAATCATCCTGCTCACATACCTAGATAAATCTCTTTCCCTCACTCCCACTCCTGTCCTCATTTCATTCATTCATTCATTCATTCATTCGTTCATTTGTTTGTTTTTGCTTTCTATTTATTTTTTTAATTTTAGAGAAACATTTCTGAAACGAATACACAGCATGAAACTAATAATAGGCTGCACACTATAAATTATTTACAAACTTAAATGAATATAACAATAAAAATTGTGCAAAATATAAATGGAGACAGAACTTACAGATCAGTCATATAATAGCTCACTTTGTGCCAAAATCAAGAAACTTATATTCATATAATTAGAACTGTCAAAGTAGGAAGGGATAGAAAAAAATATTTAAAGATTTGAAATGTCTGAGTTTAGTTGAAATTATAGCACATTTCCAAGAAAAATGAACCATTTGCCCAAGAAACTGGAATAAAATCATACCAAGATACAAAAAAAAAGAAATTCTCCAAAACTAATTGTAGAGAAAAACAATCATTAAAGCATATATATGAACACTTAGCTACGGAGCTGGTTGTGGTGGTGCACACCTGTAATCCCAGCACTTGGGAGGCTGAGGCAGGAGGATCAGTGTGAGTTCGAGAACAGGCTAAGCTGCAAAAGTGAGCTCAAGGCCAGCCTGAACTGCATAGCAAGACCCTGTCTCAAAAAGACTAAATAAATAAATAAATAAATAAACTTCGCCATGGAAGAATAAAATAAAATGTCATCTTATTCTACATTAGGAAAAAAAAAGAGCAAGTGTAAGAAACTGGACTAATTAATTCAAAGGACTGAAAGAAAAGGAAAAAAGACCTTTGTATGTGTGTAAAAGACAATGAAAAAGTAACACAAAAATCATTGAAAAATGGAAATATACTTGTTAAAGTTTCTAATACTAGCACTAAATATCATATGTCTTACAAGTAGATTGTAAGTCAAAGATACAGCATAAATCTTAGAAGAAATGTTAAGAATAAGCAATATTGAGGAAATTAATTAAACATTGATTAATTAAAAATTAAATATTTCAAAACAATTCAACAAGAAGAAGTTTTCATAATAGTAAAAAATTACTAAGAATAAAACATAGTACAAGGTCATGAGTTTGAACCCCAGTCCTGCAAAACAAAACAAAACAAAACAAAACAAAACAAAAGAATACAATATAACATAAAAACTGGAATGGTAAATATATGACCACCACTTCTACCAATTTGGGGATAAGATATTGCACAAAGTTCTTGTATGTCATGGGCATAGACAGTGTGTGTGGCCATGACACTTATTTGTGACCACGTGTCACATGTGTGACTGAGCTACTGCTATTTCCTTGATATTCACCCTGTAAATCCAGCCACACTCATGACCCATAGGATGCAGAAGTCCATTTGTGGAGTGTACTGATGGAAATATTTCGTTGCTGTATACAAAAGAATAATTGAAAGACTGCTTTTGTATACATTCTGTTTCTCCTGTGCTTAATTTTTTGTCCTATTTGGTGGGTTTTTTCTATTCTTCATAGAGTTCTGGTCATTTTGTTCCCTCTCTAGAATAACTTTTAGTAGTCTGTGTAGGGTTGAGTTTGGCATTGCAAAATTTTTTAATTGTTTTTTGCCATAGAAGTATTTCACCTTGCCATTAAACTTGAGAGTTTTGTGGAGTATAACAGGCTGGGTTGGAATTTGTTTTGTTGCAAGACCGGTGGTCATTTGCTTCATTCTCTTCTTGACTTGATGGTTTGTGAAGGGAAATCTGCTGTTATTCTGATGGGTTTTCCTTTAAATGTGATCTGTTTCTTTTCTCTAGCAGCTTTTGGTATATTGTTCCTGTGCTGAATTTCTGGGATCTTGATTATCATATGTCTGGGTATGGTTTTAATTGGATTGATGTTATTGGAAGTTCTATCTACTTCAGTTAACTGAATGTCAGATGGTTTCCCCATATTTGGGAAGTTTTCTGCTATTACTTCTGCCCATATTCTTTTTTATTATTTGTACTGAATTCCTTCTCATTGATGTCTATTAGTCTCATGTTGTTTTGCGCCATCTTTCAGATATTGAATTATTTCTTCCTGCATCCTAGTTGTTTTTAAGAGATCTTTTCTTACCTTTTCACCAGCTGCAATGGTGTGTTCAAGGTCTGAAAGTCTGTTTTCACTTTGATTCCAATGATTTTGCCAGCTTGTGATTGAGGCTTTAATTTCCTGTACAGCACTTTCAATCTGCTTCCTTTATTCTGTTCTTTGTTATATTGCTCATTCAAGGAGTCCATCATTTTCTATTCTCCTCTTCTTTTCAATCAACATCTTCTTTAGGAGCATTTAGTACTTCTTTCACTATAGTTATCATTTCTCTTTTTACTTCAGAAATTATTTTTAATCTGATTTACTCTCTATACCTTTCTGCAGTCGTTTCTTTACTTCAGATGCTATTATCTCAGAGATTTCAGGTGTGTGATTTTCAATTTCTTTTATGCTGTTGTCTCTTACCACTGTTCTTGGTGGGCTCAGGGCCTGAGAGCACATTTTATTCCTTCTCTTGTCATTTTGTATAGCCCTGCCTTCTGACCTTTGATGTAGAGCTTTGGTACAGTTCTTACCTTAGCATCAGGTCAGGATCTACCAAGTTCAAACTTGTCCAGGTGTGTATGGCTTGGGCTGGCTGCTGAGTTCCACTTCTTCCTGCTGCAGCCCTTGGAGGTGAACCTGCTATGCCACTCTGGCTAGATGTTCGCTTTCTGCATCAGCTGGTTGGGTCTTACCTGTAGCCTCTCTGAAGGAATCCTGCCACAGGGCTCCACACAGGACATGCCATACCTGGGCTCTGTGTTGAATGAGGATCCGGCAGGTGCAGGCTGCCTCACTCACATGCTGGGCCTAGGATCTGGGCTGAATGAGGATCTGGCAGCTATGTGCATTCTCACTCACATGCCAGGCCTGGGCTCTGAGTCAAAGGAGGATCTGGTGAGCCCCAGATTGTCTCACTCACATGCCAGGCCTGGACTCTTCCTGTCCTGCTCAACTCAATAACTCTTTCATTTTTAATAAGTTCATTCCCTTTTCCTAGTATCTACTGTACCCTTTAGTTTTATTCACTCTTTCAGGTTCTCATACTAAGGAGATGATACAGTATTTTCACATGCAGGTTTGGTTTACTTCACTTAAAAGTATGGTCTCTAGCTGCATCCATTTACCAATAAAAGCCCCAAATTTATCCTGTTTTATAACAAATACTCCATTGTGTAAAGATACCACATCTTCTTTTTCCATTCTTTAGATGATGGGCATTTGGATTGTTTCCAAGATTTAGCTATCACAAATTGTGCTGCTGTCCACACAAGCACACATATATCACTGTGGTATGAAGAAAATCAATGGTTTTATTGTAACTGAGGCTTTAAAAACCATATAACATAAAATTTGCCATTTTACTCATTCGTAAATATAGTGTTAAGTATATTCATGTGGCAGGGAAACCTATCTCCCGAACTTTTTCATCTTGCAAGATTTAAGCTCTATAATCATTAAACTGCCATGTCCCCTTCCTAGATGTTGGCAAGCACCATTCTACTTTCTGTTACTGTAAGTCCAACTGTTTCAGGTCCGTTCCTAGTGGAACTACACAGTTTTTCCTTTTTGTGAATAGTATATTTCACTTAGTGTAATGTTCTCAAGATTCATGTGAGTTGTCTGTGCCAGAACTTAATTTTTAAAGCTGAATAATATTCCATTATACATATATACTACATTGTGTCTAGTCATTCATCCATTAATCAATGAATTTCTTCAATCCCTTGGCTATTATAAACAATGCTGTGTGAACATTTGGGGATGTAGACACCTCTTTCAGATCCTGATTTCAATTTTTTGGTTGCATAAACAGTAGAAATATTAGAAGAAAGAACTTCTTTTAAATCATAGTGATCCATATGTGTTGAGAGATGACATGAGATTTGGAATTGTAGGACATTGTCTTCGGAGTTAGAGGGTAAGGAAAGTAACGTGGAAGTACCAGAGCTGAAGAAAAATAAGTGTATCCCATACACATGGTCTACAGTGTGACCTTCTGGACCAGACAGACAAAATTTGTTCACTGAAATAAGCACAGAGACAAATACTCTAATCAAAACCTCTGAATTGGAATCAAAGAAAACTAAATTAAGGACACTGAACATGTGTAGAACAAATATTGACTACCTAATTGTTCTTGGAAAGATAAAACTATCAAGATTATGGGCTTGAAACTCAGCACTTGGAGCAATTCAAAAGAACCTTGTGTAGAAAAATAGCAATTTACAGACAAAAACAATGTCCCTGGTAAGAAGTAGCTACAGTGCCCTATAATAATCCTACATAGACTATCAATATTCACTGCTTCAACTGCCCAAACCTTACCAGGCTTTACTGATAGGTTTTAGAATGGTAGAACTTCCAAGCTTACATGGATGTTAGAGATCATGAAGCCCGACTTTCCTATTTTTAAAAAGAAAAAATTAGAGACCCAGAAATGTAACCACAGGACTCTCCTAGGGCCAGAAAGCTCATTGATGGCAATGGCAGGACTGACTTTCCCAAGTCTAATCATGATTCTGTTAATATTTCAAGGCCACCCTCATAGCAACAAACCCATGAGATCTAACAGTATAAATAAAACAGTTCTAGCCTGAAAAGCCCAGAGCTTCTGGAGTCTTTTCTGTAGTGGAGCCAGGCTGCCATTGATGCTGTCCAAGCGTGCTGTCCCAATCCAAGATTTAACAGATGTTTTCTCCAAGACACATCAAATGTTGGATGATTCCAGATAATTAGCAGCACGAAGGGAGTAGTCAGAGCCCCACATTAATACACAAATATCTCTCCTCTCTTTTGGATTCTTTTAGGACAGTAAAGCCTCAAAAAGCTCATGTTCAAATGAAAATGCATTTCCCAAGAGACACTAAATATGAACTCATTATTGATATTAACATACTAGCATGAAGTCACTGATCCGAATAGCTAGTTAGTTGTCACTTTGTTAAACACGGTGCCTCTTGGCAGTGAGGGAGTAGAACTCAGAACTCACGTGTTTTTATTGAGTGTAGAGAGAGTCTGCGCTGAGAAAGGCTGGCTGAATTGAGGGTATAAACGTAAGGGGTCTGTTTGGGGGTCCAGAGTAAGAGGAATGGATTGGCTATGGAATAAACAACACCTAAAAAAGAAGGTATAGGATTCCCAAGGAAAAATGCACTAACCTAACCATTTTATCATAAAGGGCTGCTAAGAATGCCATCACTGAAAAGTAAATGTCCGTACAGAGTGTGTGTGTGTGTGTGTGTGTGTGTTAACAAGTTTTAGAGTACTGGTGTCTCCTTATTAGAGGTGGTTTCTAGGGTCTTTCTGTCCTAAATAAAGAATTGGTCAAGTGCAAAAGGTATATTTATTAAAGTTAGGGAAAAAGTGTGCTCTATGAAGCAAGTTTGGACCAAGCAAAACTACGGGGAAAGTACACTCTACAGCGAGAGAGCAGACTATTGTGAAAGTGAAAACAGTAATCCAGAGCTCAACCCCTCAGGCTGATGGCAGGACTGAGCCAGCCTATCAAATACTGGCTGAAGTTCTCACGAGAGAAGATGGCTCTCTCTAATTGACTCCACATGTGGGGATTTGGAAACTGTTCTGCTCATGTGTCCTGAATCTTTTAATTAACCAGCCACACCTATTCTCTCAGCCATCCTGCCACACCCTCGTGTGCAACATAACTTTCTTTTGCAGTGTTTGGAATTGAACCTAGGGCCTTTGCACTGAGCTACATCTCAGTCCCTCTTCAAAATCTTGAGACAAAGTCTTACTACATTACTGAGTTGCTCAGATGGGACTCAAATTTGTGCTCTCCCTGTCTCAGCCTCCCAGAGTGCTAGCACTACAAGCATGCACAACCACCAGGCCCAGCCTTGAAATAATGTTTGATCATTCAACAGTGTGTAATTCAAAACAGTAGATTTTTTATTATTATTTATTTTTTCTTTTTGTCTTTTTGAGACAGGGTCTTGCTATGCAGTTCAGGCTGGCCTTGAGCTCATTTTTGTAGCCCAGGCTGGTCTCGAACTCTCATTGATCCTCCTGCCTCAGCCTCCCAAGTGCTGGGATTACAGGCGTGCACCACCACGCCCGGCAAAAAGTAGATTTTTTATGTGGAACTTTAAAACCTGCAATCCAGGCGCCCAGCAGGATGGCTCAGTGGTCTAAAGCACCTGCTTAGGAAAGCTTAGGCGGCTGCAGGGACTGCAGTTCGATCCCCAGCACCATATGCTGCACCAGCCCTGTGCTCAGGGCAGGCTGATCCAGCCATAAAAATAAATAGACAAACAAAAGTTCTGAAACAAGAAAAAATAAAATAAAATAAAATAAAATAATTATTTAAAACCTACACTCCAAGCTAGGTGTGCTCTCACACAATTGCAACTCCAGCATTTGTGAGGCTGAGGCATGTGGATCAACATGAATTTGAAGCCAACCTGGATTATATAGTGAGTTCAAAGCCAGTCTGAACTACATGATGAGATTCTGTATCATTTAAAAAAAAATGGATTCCAGGGGCCCAACAGGATGGCTCAGTGATCTAAAGCTCCTGCAGATGGCTGCAGGGACCGCGGTTCGATCCCCGGCACCACATGCTGTGCCAGCCCTACCCTCAGGGTAGGCTGAGCTGGCCATAAAAATAAATAAATAAACAAAAGTTCTGAAACAAGATAAATAAATAAATAAATAAATAAATAAATAAATAAATAAATGGATTCCAACTATCTGTATACGGAGGTGGAGGAAGGGGTGCTCCCTCCCATACTCATCACTGAGGTTACCACCTGCATAACAAAAGACAGGTCAACAACAAGAAAGGGCAACAAATCCATTGATGTGAACATAAAGACAGAATCCATATAAAATATGAAAACTCAAGGAAAGGGTACATAAATTTAAGCTTAAATATCTTCTTCTTAGGTGACAGGGAAATGACAACTCAAGAAAGGTGAGGAGTGAAATTTGCTGCATACAAAGGGTATCTTGTCATACAGACCAAGTCTCCTGGGTAATCTCTGCGAGCTTCCCTGAGGAGACTAAACAAAACACTGTCTGGGTGTGGTGAAGTTTCAAAGTGTCCTGTCTTCTCTGGTGGTTAATCTCTCCTAGTTACTTGAGATTTCCTGGGGAAAGAGTTTAAGACAATTCACTTGTTTGGGGTGAAGTTTTTCTGTCAGATAAGGGAACTTCACAGGGAGTCCTTTCCTGTAGTTTGGAGAGAAACAAGGGAAAGTTTCAGACACTTTGATTCTGAAGCGTTTTTTTTTTTTTTTTTTTTTTTTAACTCAGAATGTCAGCATATTGTTCTCTAAGCCCCAACACCATTATAATATGCCTACCTTGTAGAGAATTATTGCACTTGGCTAAGATAGCAGCTATATGTTCATGAAAAAAGGAAAGGAAAGATAAGTAGGAAAAAAGGCCTCTGATATTTGACCAATACCTCATTTGAGGTAACCATGTCCACTCAGTTACTAGAGGATTAAGATAGATATTAAAATAGACTCTTGGGGAACTGACTGAGATTAAGGCAGAATGGACATTTATTTTCATTACCTTTATCTTTATTTTTCCAAAATCCATGGGCTGCATGTTGATTCAGCCATTAGAGACTGAAGATTCAGATAAGCTCTGGGAAAACCCACAGCAGCGTGTGGGGAGAAGGGAGTTCCATTCTCTGTTTGGTTCATATGTCTCTTTTGCAACCACCCCATTACTGGGTGGCTTTTTCCCTAAACCCAAATCCTGATACCCAGGAAATTCCAGAGATGCCAGGAACTTTAGGTTCAGTCACAGAGAAAGACATCCCACACCTGATCTTTGCATGGGGAATTTGTTCCAGACAAATCTGAGGGTGTCAGAGATTGCCTAATTGGTTCTTGAGGGCAACACCAGAGGACTTACAGTGCAGAACACAAAGAACACATAAGAAACTTCAAATATTGCAATAACTAAAATATTCACAAAGGCAGACTCCTGAGAAAGCCGCTATTCCTTTGCTACCTTACAGCAGTTCTTTAATCTCTTGTACCTTTCCTGCTCTCCCACTCATCAGTCAAATCATAACAGTTGCCATCTTGAACATTGTACATCCAGGATCTCATTTATTTCCACTGTAACCTTGTTAGATAAGTGCTATTATTACCCCCCTTTTCACAGATAAGAATAGTGAGATTCCAAGATGGGAAATGAATTGCTCCAGATCACAGACTGAGTGAGGAGACAGAACTCAGGCCGAGACTTGTGCAAACACAAAGTGTATAGTCTTTGCCACAAGATGTTTTGTCTCCTCAGTAACTTAGTTTTTCTGGGCAGTAGGAAGGATCCTTATTGGTCCACTTCAGGCCCTGTTGCCCCAATCCTGTACTTTGAACTCCCCATGTAACTCTCCTCAGGAAGGGCTGGATTTTGAAGAAGGAATCTTTTTGCTTCTGCTCATAGCCAGCGCCCTGCTCAGGGCCCAAGGTGCCAAGAGTTTCCATTCCCAAGGGATGCCTGCCTGCCCAGGAGAGATGGCCATCTGGGAACAGCCTTCCTGATGTTCCTTTGGCTACACATTTTGTTGATTTCCTTAAGTATGTTTTCTTATGAGGTTTCTGTTTCTTTTCTGGCTTGGTTTGTAACTTGACTTCATTTCTGCTTATTTCTTATTATTTGACCCAACACATTTATTTTCGTTTGATTTTTTTCCCCTCTCAGACTCCTGGCCTAAATGACCTGTACTTATTTTGTTGTACGATGTGCCACCCTGTCTATGTGTTTTGTCTGAAGTCCTTGGAATCCAAAAGGTAAACACCATGAAAACGAGATGGGAAAAATGATTCAGTCTTTTTAGCTTAAGCAAAAATGGTCTTGTGAATGAAAAAATTCAGCTATGATTGAAAAAACATAGCTATGATTGAAATCATATCACTTCTATTGCTTGCTACTTTCCTAACTGATGATAGTTGTAGATGGAGCATCAATACCTTCAAAGGAAATAAGATGAAATATTCCTGAATTTTGGAGATCTAAGGACTGGCCAGAGAAGACTGGTGATCACTAACTTGGGTTTCTGGGGATAGAGACAGTCCTCACCCCTGAAGAGTGCAGTGTGGGCCACTAGGATAGGGTACAGACAACATGAAGGGCAGTGTGCACTCAGTCATTACCCATAAAAAATCAGCTGTCATGCTGCATATGACCTACATGTCCATGTGTTCAACCTCTAATCCAAGATAATAGTCTGAATTTTTAAAAAAAATCATCTAGTTTGTATTCTGTCTGGACCTAATTACTTTCCTCACACATCCAAAAATGTGTTTGGGAGATTTCCAGTAGAGAAAGATGGGATACTAAATAATAAAACAATAGACTCTGATTTTGATGCTACTAAGAAAGAAATGAAAAAGACTCACATAATAACAGGTTTCCTGGGTTACCAGAGAGGGATGTCCCAAATATCACAAAGTGCCTAGAGTAGGAAGTCCAGTTCAAATAGATGCAAAGTCTAAGCCAATACAGTGAAGAGCTTTAGGACAGAGTTATACTATTCCTGAACTTATTGGGAAGTTTTAAGAGCTTCCAGTGTGCTATGATTATAGCATCAAAGAAGTTTGATTTCAAATTTCGTTTATGTAACTTACTGGCTAGGTGATACTGAGCATTCAGTTGCCTTGTCTCTAAAATGGAAATAAGAATGTGCCCATTTAGGATCACTATGAGGTGTAACTGAGGTAATTCATATAAAGTGCTTACTAAAACAATGGCACAGGCCTGTAATACCAGCTATTTCTTGGGGCAAGAGGATCCCATGTGCTAGGTCAGACTGAGGCATTTAGCAAGACATTATCTCAAAAAAAAAAAAGAATAAAGGTTTGAAGGTGTAGTTCAGTGGTAGAACACTTACCTAGCATGAACAAGGCCATGAGTTCTGTCACAAGTATCAATCAGTCAAACAATCAAGGGGGCACTAGATAGCTCAGTTGCTTAAGTGCCTGCCTGGCAAGCACAAAGTGCTGAATTCAATCTCAGGCAGAAGAAAGAAAAGAAGAAAGAAAGAAAGAAAGAAAGAAAGAAAGAAAGAAAGAAAGAAAGAAAGAAAGAAAGAAAGAAAGAAAGAAAGAAAGAAAGAGAGAAAGAAAGAAAGAAAGAAAGAAAGGAAGGAAGGAAGGAAGAAAGAAAGGAAGAAGACAAGGCAATGAATTAATAAAATGAAGTGTCAGCATATAGTAATTCTTCAATATATGGTCATTCTGTTATTCTACTACTGTATGTATTTCTGGTTAGCATTTGCTGAACCCTTTGTACACACAACCCTATAGATTCACAAGTATTGTTTTATGTATACTTACAGTAAATGTGAGTGAAAAGTTGGTTTATTACTTGCCTAATTTTAAATTTATAGAAGTTGAATAGGACAAGAATATGTAAAGCATAGGACAAAGATCAAAGCTAAAGCTGAAAGATCTAGCAGGTCTTCTCCAATCCTCTTTTTTAGTATCCCCATCACCTCCAGAAACACAGTGAGGAAGCTCTAACTCAGGATCAGAGGGATTAGACAGGCTTCAAAAAACAAGATAAAGAACTGAAATAGTCTACTAAATGTGGGAAGCAGAAGAGAAAGAGAAGAAACTGGAAGACAAAGGCAGACAGAGTTGCCCATACTAGGACTTTTGCTCTGCTCTGTATTTTCTTCTTCAAAAACTGTTGATGTCCCAGGTCTCATTGCAAAGTCCTTACATGTAATTCAGTTGGCCAGGTGGGATTCAGTGGACAAGTGTGACCTGCAGCTTTCAGAGACTACAGAATATATACAACAACAAAATGAGGCCATCCATAGCCATCTCTTCTGTTCATTAATATTGGATGTTGGTATGTTCATCAAGGTGAAAGGGCAATGTAATTTGTGGTGATTGACATAGGACTTTTTAACTCTGTGATGCTGTATAAGTGAGATATTCAGTATCACTGTACCTGAAATGCCGAATTTGAATCTTCTCTACTGGGTTAGCAGTGTGCAGCCCCAGTCCTATAATGAGAAAGGGCAGCATTGAAGTGCAGCTCACAGTCAGCCCAAGGATCAAGAGAGGAGATAACCAACCTTACGTGAGATGCTGGGTTGTTGAACTGGGATGTGTGATTTGCTAGGTGTGTTCAATGCTTTTTTTTTTTTTTTCAGGACTGGGGTTCATACTTACAACCTTGCACTTGCCAAGCAGATGCTTGTGCCATGGAGCTATCTCCTTGGGCCCTTTAATGCTTTTTAACCTTATAATAGTTTCAACTTTAGGATGTGTTTATCAAGACGTAATACTATCATAGATCAAAGAGTAGTATAAGTAACAATTGCAGTTTGGAATACTTAAATAAAATACTAAATTCCATGAGTATTTCACAATTTTGGGTGGGCATGATAATCAACAACCATGAAATGATAGGAGCCTGAGTCAACTCAAAACTTAATTCTAAGTCCATGTTTTTGCAAGCCACTCAGGTCCTACGTTTTCTAACGCAAGAAAGAGAAAAGATTGCCTGTGGTGGTTAAGGTCATGCCATGCTTTGGTATGTTTGTACATTCTTCACCCTTCCTTCTTTTCCTGGTAATGGCATGATTCTTCCTTGGGAGACTGCTCCACTCTAAGTGCATGCATGTACATTTTGGAAGGCTGTCCTTCATGACAGGCTACATATGTGGGGAGAGATAAGAGTGTGGAACACAGGCCTGGACATCTACAGTGCCATTACTGGACACAATGATAATTCAAGGGATGGGCCAATCAGCTGTTCCCTTGGGCTTCTCTAAATAGAGCCAAGAAGGAATAGCTCTGTTTTCTTCTCTGGCTCCAACACTGTGAGACACAAACCTAAAAGAATGACTTCCAGGTCATCACCAAGTAGGAAAAACAAATAAATACCTGTGTTGGAAAACAATGAAGTGGACTCACAGAAAGCATAGGAACCATGATCTTGCTGGACTTGATCTCCCTGATTCTGGGTATTCCTGGGGTCTGCTCTACCCCTTCCCTTCTTGTGCTTGAAGCTGGTATGACTTGTGTTTCTATCACTTGCAACCAATAGTACTGGATAATGTGGAGGGAAAATGCAACCAGATCCATTCAAAACAAAATAATTCATAGAATTCACACATCAACTAGAGAAATTTCTAGAGAAGGACTACAAATCAAGAAATGAAAAAAAAAAAAAAACAGAGGGTAGCTTAGCATCATTTTGACTCTGTCATGTAATCAGCAGTTTCTGAACTACAGAACAGAGTTGAGCTTCTTGCACAACAAAGTTAGAGCTTTCATCTTTGCACTTATACACATGACTTAGATTTTGCATAGTATTTTGGGGAGAGGTACAAACATCTAGAAACTAAGAGTCTCTTTGTAACGCAAGCTGGCCTGAAACTCACAGCTATCCTCTTACCTCACCCTCGCAAGTGCTGGGATTGCAGGTGTGTGCCACCACGCCCAGCAAAGAACTTAGGGATACATAATGCAACTTGTGCTAAAGATGATGCTAGAAATTTATATTAAATTCAATCATGTGTGTGCTGTGATAAATTGTATAGCTATCATCATTAGGTAATTAATAGATGTTTATGCACTGATTCACTGAGAAAGCATATATGTATAATTTATTTAACAGTCATAAATTTATATTTAAATTTTTTTTGTCTTTTTGAGAAAGGGTCTCGCTATGCACTTCAGGCTGGCCTTGAATTCACTTTTGTAGCCCAGGCTGGTCTCGAACTCGCATCAATCCTCCTGCCTCAGCCCCCCGAGTGCTGGGATTACAGGCGTGCACCACCAGGCCCAGCTTTATATTTAATTTTGAATATGCTATTCTAATTATTTTTCATTATGTTAATACAAGGGCCATCTGGTGGTCAAAACCACTTCTAGAGCACATGCAAAATATCATCTTTATTTAGGTGTAATAAGGATTCTTATAAGGATATTATGATTACCATCTCATTAAGGTAAACAAAAAGTAATGGGCATATATAGTGTTATAGGCTAAATTGTGTCATGCTAAAATTCATACATTGATGTCCCAACCAGAATATGCTTATTCGAAGATAAATTCTTAAAAAAGATAAACTAAAATGAGATCATTAGACTGGATCCTAATGCAGTATGCTAGGGTCTTTTTTTTTTTTTTCAATTC
>PVJA010046611.1:0-15033 GCA_004027025.1 Myocastor coypus
GGGGCCCGGCGGGATGGCGCAGTGGTCTAAAGCGCTTGCTTGGGGAAGCTTGGGCGGCTTCAGGGACCACGGTTCAATCCCCGGCACCACATGCTGCGCCAGCCCTGCCCTCGGGGCGGGCTGAGCCGGCCATAAAAAATGAGTGAATAAACAAAGGTTCTGAAACAAGAAAAAAAATAATAAAGAAAACTTAAAAAAAAAAAAAAAAAACCTAGTACATTCTAAAAACAAGTTATTACCCCAATTCTATGATAACTCTTACTTTCATTTTATGTGGAGGCAAATAGTTTTAGGTGTACTGACCAGATTGTTGAAGTTTATTCAACTAAAACAAGCCAACAAAACCTATGAAAACAAGAAATAAAAATTAAAGGCTGGAGGTAACATCTAGGTTTAGTTTAATTCCAATTTGCTCCCAACCATTAAAACAGGTTTCTATTTCCATATACTTAGAGGAATGTTCTCTAACTTCCGTCTTAACATGTGATAATTTAGAAATAACTAGAATATAAAAGGCTACAGTACCATTTGAATTTTTTCACACTTGACTTCTTGAAATTTCAGGATAGAGTCCCAGGAAAAATGGTTTCACAAGAAGAGGAAGTGTATGCAAGGGTATGAGGCAAAGGGCTGTATTTTGCTGACTGGATGGATGGCCTTGAAATTTTAAAAGACAGTTAAACAGAACAAATTGCCTGAATCCAACTTGTTTTCTGTCTACAGCAATACATAAACTTCTTCAGTACACCTAAGACAACAGAGAAGAAAGCAGCATCTTTAAAAAAAATGCCTCTTTGCAAAACAACAGCTTTTACATTCTCTTTGCTGCATTAGAATGTTCTAGAACTAGCAGATAAACAGAAGTGAGAAAAAAAAAGCATAAAGCAAGTATAATATGTGTTTTAATTTCACAGACAATAAGAAGATTATGGTACACGCAGGTACCAATGGGGACACTTAGCATGGCTATTGTGAGCCTCCACAGATAAAAGCAAGTTTTTCTTTTCATAAATTGATTTTGATTTACAGATCCTTTGAAAGCCTAAGTCTTTCAGGAATAGTCATGAAAGGTTTTAGACAGGTTTTAGGATATCCCACTGAGTAGAATAAAAATATTTGCTCTGTGTGTATCAGACAAACAGGAAAAAGAACATGTGCAGTGGATGAAAGAAACCAGGACAGGACAAGAAGTGCAAAATTGAAAAGGTGAGATTTTATTGCTAGCACAACTATGATTTTGTAAAGCAAATTCTATACTGTGCACATCTACCATGACTGTCTGAAATGAGGGCTCAAGGTGTCTGTCAATCTGTTAGTTTTCTTTTCCTCTGGGTTGGTGCTTATGGGTGAACCTGTCCTCTGTAGAGTAAAAGTAACTTTATGAAGCATTAAATCTCAAAGTAGAGGTAATTAGGCATTTTTAAATCCTTCTAGTTCTTGTCACTTTAATAAGCATAGCTTTCTATAGCTTGAAGGTATGAATACAGTGACATTATATTGCAATTTGTAACCTTTTTTTTCTTTGTGTTACAAGAACAACGCCTACCTAATCCATCTTTTTGTTTTTCATAATAATTCAAATATTTAAGACTTAATTCTGAGCTACTAACATTTTAAATATGACATAGCCAGTTTATTATGATCATTATACTTACAAATAACAGGATAATTGATGTCTACTGAGTATAATTTTGCATTAATGCAACAAAATACCCGAAGCAACGAAGTTTATAAGGAGAAAAATATTTATTTAGCTCATTATTCAGAGGTCCATAGCACAGGGTCCCATTGATCTGGCCTTTGATGAGGATGATCCTTAGCTATGGCAGGAACGTGTATCAGTAAACAGGCACATGCAGTGGAGCAGAGAGAGAGAGGACAGCTTGGGTCCCCTGAGCTCATCTGAGAACATGGCCCCAGGGGCCTAAATACTTTGCACAAGGTTCCACCTCTTAAAGTTTCATAGCATCATCTATTAACTGCACCCTGGGACCAAGCCTCCATGTGTAAACCTTGGGGAAATGAAATATCCAAATCATAGCACGGGATCATTATTGTCAAGTGCTTGCCTCTGTAAACATTTTGTCAGTGTAATTTAACTTAGTCACCTCAACAACATTCTAGAATATGTACTTGTGTGAATATAATGTGTGTTTTAATTTCACAGCTGATAAGTTAATCTCCAGAGAGAGAAATAACTTCCTCAGGATCTCATTGCTTGTTTGCAGAAAACTTTTACTTGAGTCCATGGGTCTGCATGAGTGGCAATGCTGATGACAGTTCCATTGTCGAGCAATCCTAGACTATAAATTTTTGTTTTTTAACTTTCATATAACATTTCATTACTACGATTTCTGGATGGGAAAGTATAACTCATTGTGCACATGACATCTTGGTTCAAAATATTGCTTTTCATATGGCTGCTTCTCCAATAAATGTTTGATGAATGAAAAATAAATGAGTGATAAAATACAGAGGGATCAGTAAAGACAATGTAGTTTAAAAGAGTTTTCTTTTCATATTATCTTCAGTTATATTCAAGGTATTTACGTTTGGATGCTTGCTCACACCTTGAACTCTGCTTCCAGTTATAACTGTAAATGTGTTGCTGTCTGTCCGTGGATCACCTGTGTTCTAGGGTATTTTTAAAAATGACTGCATGTCACTTTTACCTGACCTTACCCTGGTACTGTTGAGAGGTACTTGTTAAGCAGCACAGGATCAAAGCGCTGAGATGACTGAATGAAAATAAGTACCACACAGGCAGCAGAATAATTGTTTAAAGAGACAGCCTTCTCTACTTTCTGTCTGGGAGACCGCATTTCCTGTGGAAAAATACTGTGAAGTATTTTTCCACAGGAAATCGGGTGATAATTTCAATCTACCAGTATCGCTTGCGCATAGATTTTAGTCTATCCTTTCTAGCACTGTGTATATATTGCTCTTCCCTTGAGATGTGAGGAAATTGAATTTATAATATTTTATTATGCATGTGGGGGTAGTTAGGGAGGGTTATGCAGCACAGCACGTGACCTGGGTGGCCAGGGTATTAGAGATAGCCACCCGCTCACCCATGACATGACGCACTGAAAGGAGCTGCCCTTTGTTAGCCCTTTGCATCCCTCTTGCTTTGTGCCCATAGTTCCTGTACATCTCAGCTTACCCCAGAACGAAAGGCTGAAACCCTGCTTACCTCTGTGAATATTGTGGTGGCACAAACCTGTAATCCCAGCACTTGGGAGGCTGGGACAGAAGGATCAGTGCAAGTTTGAGACCAGCCTGGGCTACAAATTGAACTCAAGGTCAGCCTGAACTGCATAGCGAGACCCTGTCTCAAAAAGAAAAAAAAAAAAAAAAAAAAAAAAAAAAAAAAAAAAAAAAAAAAAGAGAGCACTCCAATACTGGGGTCCAAGGAAATGGCTTGGTGGCATCAGAGCCTGCCTGGCAAATATAAGGTCTTGAGTTCAATCCCCAGAGCTGAAAAGGAAAGAAAAAAGGACTGACTTTTAAAGGCCAGTCAGATGCCTCAGTGAACTGAAACACCAGCTTAGGCAGGCACAGGGGCCTAGGTTTGATGCCCCGCATGCTGTGTCCTCCCTGCCCCCAGGACATGCTGAGACTCATTGATTGAAACTGGGTGTGGTGGCACACACCTATAATCCTAGTGCTTAGGATGCTGAAAATAGGAGAACCACTCTACAGAGTCCAGTCTATGTAATAGTGAGGCCCCGTAGGTCTTAGAAATGAATGGTGAATTTGTTTTTAACTTAGCATTGCTAAACAAGTTATTCTTCTTGCTATTTAGAATTTTTATCATATTTAGAAATTACTTTGGTAGTAACATATATGAAGCAAATCTATCACTGATTTTGACCAATGGACTGCTATCTAATTCCAAGAAACTGCATGTAGCATTTTGTGCCTAATAAGTATGTTTCTACCAACTCCTCTTGAGCCTTCAGAGAAATGCTCTGAACTGGGGTGAAAATCTCTTCTCTAATATTATTAACAGTGTGGTGCATACTGTACACAGTTTCCCATTCAGAAATTGAGTCTCTTAACAACCTAGTCAAAGAAACTGTATTGGTCATTAAGTAGGAAATGTGTGTGTGTGTGTGTGTGTATGTGTGTGTGTGTATTAAGAAAACTAAATTCTAGTTAAGTGCAATGGTACATGTCCCTAATCTCAGCACTTGGGAGGCTGAGACAGGAAAATCGCCATGCCCTCAAGCCTAGCCTGTTCTACACAGCTCAAGGGTGGCCTGAACTATGTAGGAAGACCAGGGGAAATGGGAGAGGAAATAAGTAGAATAGAGATGCACCGTGCACAGGTGCCCAATGACCTCGGTGGTTGAGAGATGTTGTAAGCATAAGATAAGATTAATCACATCAACAAGAATGAAAATTGGAAAAGGGTATCTAGCGGAGGAGGGAGGGAAGGACGTTAAAGCCATGTTATCTCCATTAAATTCATGAGCCTGATCCCCAAGATGATTGTAAACTGCACAGACTAAAAATATGTACTAATAGAAATAAAGACCTATTAAAGTTAAGTAATAGTACAATAAATATACATATCTTTCCCTTGCATATTCTAATATTGACCATTTTGCCACATTTAATACCTCTTCAGTGTATACATTTTAAATTTTGTACCTTTTTTTCTGAAAGAAATATATAAACACTATATTTTTCTACCTTAAATATTTCAGAATTTATCTTATGAGAACAGGAATATACTTCCACAGGAGTTGTCATTACTCGTATTTAAGAAAGTGAATTGAACCTAAACATAACCCAATATTTGAATGAAATTCCGTTCAAGCTTTGCTCACTGCTCCAACTGTGTTCCTTGCAGCTGTGTGAGTGTGCCAGGTAATAAGCAATTGTTCACCTATTTATTTTGAGATTGAGACCCTTTCCATTGCCCGGTGCTGCTTGGCACTCCCAGTTGAAGAAGGGACTTTCTAGCCTGAGCCTCTGGGGGTGATGGGGAGGCAGGGATACATCACCTCACCTGCCACCTTATTTGTTTGTAATTGAGAATCATAATTTGCAGTTAGCTTTCATGTTTCCTTAGTTTTATTTAATCTAAAATTTTTTTTTGTTTTTAAAAATAATCGTTTGTGGCTCAACCAACTTTGTTAGGTCTAGTTTGAAAAATATTCTACAGTTTGGACTTGTTTTCCTCATTAGTAATCTCTTGTTTAATTTTTTTTTTCAGGAATACTACACAGCACATTTTTTCACTGGTATTGTTTTCATATAATCCTAATTTGCTCCATTGCTGATGATATTTAGTTGGATGCCTGGGGTAAGATGCAGCTCCTATAAATAATGTGTTATGGAAACTTCCAGAACAGAGGGATCCTTCCCCTCCATACTATTTTAGCTGTCATTCTTTGGCTAAGAATGCCCTGGGCCCAGCCCTCTATGCAGCTTTTCTTCACTTTAAGAAAATTAGTATGCTGTAGTTCCCTTCCTAATGCTGAAGTTATCCCAAATTTGGCCCACTTGTTCTTTCAAGCTAGTCTCTATATTGTGTGTTGTTATTTATTTATTTATTTATTTGTTTGTTTGTTTGTTTGTTTGTACTTAGTACAGGGTCTACAAGGTCTCACCACACAGATCAGACTCACAGTGATCCTCCCGTGTTCAGCCTCCCAAGTGCTGGGATTTCAGGCACACGTCACCCTGCCCTGTCTCAATCTCCCTTTCAGCGTGCCCTGCGGGGCAGAGCGATCATAGCACACCTAGAATTGAACCCCAAGCCCTCGCGTCTGCCTAAGCAGGCACTTTAGTCTGCTGAACTCTCTGGTTGGCCCTGTGTATTATTGTTATGCCCTCACTAATCATGGAGGGTGTCTTGGGCTTTGACAGGCAAGAAGCCTGGATCTCTCCAGTGCCTTTCCTCACAGGGCCGTTCCTCCAAGCTTGGAGCTGTGTTTCCTGATGGGGAGCACGGTGCTTAGAAACCACGATACAGGCACTAGATGAGCGCGTCCATGCGAGGGCGGCAACAGCAGCGTCCCCTTCCGTTACATCCAGTCCACACCCTCCCTCTTCCTCCTGCTCTCGCGGGCCTAATGGGGGCTTTTGTACCACGGAAGTGCATCTCTGCTTTGCACATTTTCAGCGGAGTACTCAGTTCTTAGAGCGCTGGCCCTGTGCCCCTAAGGACTAGCGCGCCACATTTTCGTCTGACAGTGCAAAAGCGCTCGCGTTTCTCACTTCATTCAAGTCTTTCCTCGTCACCTCGGTCTTTCCTTTGATGTTTACAGATGTTCTAAAGTTCTTAAGATAAATAGCGATAATCAGTGGACCGGGGTGTCTGGAAGATAAAGCAAATGCTTACCTGTTTGCTTTGCCATCTGTTCCGTTCTGGAGTAGATAAATACATACTCAATGCCCCCAAACAGCATGCACTGCTCAAATACCCATGGTAACCGGCTCAGATTCCATCTGCTTGATTCTGATTATTTCATTAAAACTGCTCAGATTTATAAACCCAGCAATTAGAACTGAGACATGTTAATTCTTATGTACCCTTAACCACTCTTCAAGAGAGTGTGACAGGGTTTATAAGACATGGAAGACATTGTTTCATTGCAGGGACTATAATTATTTTAATGAACGGGTGATGCATGCATATTCTTTGAAAGGTTTCTTTTTCACTTATTTATTTGTGTTTGAAGTAGTCAGGCCTTCACTTACAAGATTAACTACACCACAGTTTATTTTAATTGTTCTAAATTTGACAGTGGTGAAAAGCAACAATATAAAGCCAGCTTTTTTTTTTTTTTTTTTTTTTTTTTTTAACTAATGTTTGTTTGAAGATTAAGAGTGTCTGAGACTTGCTCTAGGGTGATAATTTCAGTTGGCTCAAGTCCATTAACTGTGCGCAAAAACACCTGGCGATGTGGTGGGTCCAGCCTGCTCTTGTTCAGCTCTCACCAACACAATAACTACCAGCAGGCGCTGAGTCGGGGCTCTAACAGACTGGCATTAGGGGCGCTGCCAGATAATCACTTTTTAGGGATTTCCAGAATTAAATAAAAGAAAATGTTCTAACTAATTAGAATCAAAGAAATTCTGAATCCTGTAAAGCTAGAATTAAGTAATCTTTAGACATAAAGTAAAATAGAAAAGAGCAATGTGGCCTTTCAGAGCATATTTTCTCATAAAGGAGAAAGATTTCCAAAGTATATTATTTTTATCCAGTTTAATTTTTGGTTCCTGTACTCTTTTAATTTTTAAGTTAAAGAGAAAAATGGCTGAGAAGTTTAAAACTTAGGAAACCCCCGATAAAAATAAAGTTTTAACTAGATTCCTTCAGTGTGTAAAACAATTTTCACTGGTGAGTTGCAGAAACCCTCTTGTGAATTGTGGAAGCTCTACAATTGTGGAGGATTACAGCTCCAGTCAAGAAAGGAAATACTTTACGCAGGAGCCTCACGGACGTTCTTGGTAGAGCTGCGAGACAGCCAAGGTGGGCTCTTGGTGAAGAGGCCCGCTGCGCACCTGGCGGAAGCCACGTGGCCTCAGAGTTGGGGGAGGAAGCTGCGGGCAGTGGTCAAGGCTACTGCCAAAACCTAGATCGAGCCACTTTCTTTCTTGATCTCGTCGGAGCTTTGTCACTGATACACCTTTAGTGGAAAGATGATGTCATGCGTTAGGGTTTTCCAAAGGACCAATGCAATATAGGACACATTCTATGAGATTATTTTATAGCGAATCACCCAAGGAATCATATACAAGTATCGCAGGAGAGCTTCCCACACACTGAAGAACGATGTGTCCAGCTGAGGGCCCAAGATCCTCACGAGTCCAGCTGAAGACTTAAGGTTCTAACAATGAGTCTTACAAGTCCAACTGGAGGCCCAGAGCCCATGACAATGTCCCATGCAGGTCTGCTTCATGGATCTCTGCGGGGAAGGCCCAAGGTCAGGGGTGGAAGCTAGACAAGTCTGTGCCAGAGGGGTGATGGATCTGTGCCAGCAGGCTGAGGGATCTGCGCTGGAGCCAGGAAGCAGCACTCAAGAGATAAGAAGCAGAGCTCCCCGGAGAAGTACCACAGCCACTCTTAGCCACAGTGAGCTCTTGAGCTCCTCTCGTGAT
This sequence comes from Myocastor coypus, assembly GCA_004027025.1. NCBI lineage: Eukaryota > Metazoa > Chordata > Mammalia > Rodentia > Myocastoridae > Myocastor > Myocastor coypus. Next base: position 8,119 of record PVJA010046611.1, read on the forward strand.
GAGGAAGCTGAGTTCCTATCAGGAAAGCCAACGCTACCAGCTTCTCCAGGAGGCTGAGCTCTACATCATCTTCCCTCCAGAGCCACGTAGCAGGGTTCAAGATGCAGACCAGAGCTCCCGCAAAGTGAACTGTAGCCATTCTCAGCAACAGTGAAGTCTTAAGCTTCTCTCATGGGAACAGCCATGTTCACTAGGAAAGGCACCATGACAAGGTCCTCCAACAGGACAGCCCAGGAGAACCAGCAGCTTCCAACTGCTCCAACAGCTCTTCCAAACCACTTCCCTACCAGCCTCCCTATTTGTTTCCCACTTCTGCCTTTCATGCTGCTGTCCCTTGGGTGGGCCTCCGCCACCCTACACCATGCTAGCACAGTTCAGCTAGGTGTCACGAGTGGACCACAAGTTGGCATCCACCATAGATGGCTTGGACATTGTGGCGATATTCCTGTGACTGCAGGCGAAAAGCTGAGAACATTATCGTTAAGAGATACTCAGACAATTAGGGTGATAGTAGGATAGAGAAATTCTAGCTTGCCTATGACTCAGTTAAGTTTTTAAGAAAGAACAACTCCTGAAATAGTGAGTGGAGAGTCACAGAACAAGGTGGACATTTTATGTCTGACTTTCCCATCTGGTCTTTTTAAAACAAAACAAAACAAAACAAAAAACAACAACAAGCCGGGCGTGGTGGCGCACGCCTGTAATCCCAGCACTCGGGAGGCTGAGGCAGGAGGCTCAGTGCGAGTTCGAGACCAGCCTGGACTACAAAAGTGAGCTCAAGGCCAGCCTGAACTGCTCAGTGAGACCCTGTCTCAAAAAGACAAAAAAAAAAAAAAAAAAAACAACAACAGCAACAACTGTATTTGGTACAGGGTCCCACTATGCAAGACTTGTAGTGATACTCCTGTCTCAGCCTCCAGCACTGCGATTACAGGTGTGAGCCACCACACCTGGGGCAGCCAACTTGGTGAGCCCAGGAGGGGGCCCTGAATGCCATGTGGTGCCAGGGTTTGAACTCAGGTCCGTGTGCTTGCCTAAACAGGTGCTTAGACTGTTGAGCTATGTCACTGGCCCTTTTAGTCTAGATTTAACTGGGATCCATTCCTTTGTCATGATGACTAAAGAACAAATTCAGCCTCCTTGCTCATCTTGTGTTGTCCTGCCACGTGATGGCCTCTGCCAAGTCGTGGCCCAGCAAGAAGGCCTTTGCCAGCTGCTGGCATCTTAATGTTGAACTTCCCACTGTATGGAACTGATTAATAAATTCTGTTCATTAAAAATTAATAAGCAGCCAGGACTAAGAATGTGTCCCTGGGTGGCTGGATTTAGAAATGAAGAGTCAGTAGAAACAAATTCAGGTAATAACTTTTAACTTCCTTATTTTCTCTCATAGAAAGTCTACCTATTAAGCAGAAAATATTTTCCATATTTGCTAAAGTGTTTTCCTTCATAATAATGTGAATTTTCTTTGCAACCTGTCCACTAATTTGGAGGGAACAAGCAGTAGATGACAGAGGGACTGCAGGCTTGCTTAGCACTGGTTTCTCCAGTGGAAAGCTGCTTCAGAGCTACCCGGGGCAATCTGTGAAGACCAGCACCGTTAGGAAGTGGGTGAGCAGGCCTGGAGGGGAGAATGTCTCACTTAAATATTTACTCTCGTCTGCATTCCAGACTGTGTAGACACAGGCTAAGGTCTCTCTGATGCAAGGAAACTGGCAGCAAGGACAGTGAGACATGAGGGGCGTCCCCGGGATGTGCAGAGGCAGGGAGGAAAGGGGAAGCTGAGTGGGCTCAGACAGCTGGTGGGTGCTGAGCCTGGCCAAGAGCTCGGGCTCCTGGAGGTGGCGCAGAATGAAATGCCTGGCTCTGGGCATGCAGTCATGAGAAAGAATGCCCAAAACGAGGTGATCCGAGCTCTTACTACTCAGTGCACAGTATACCAGGCCAGTAAATTTTAGTCCACTGTCCAGGCAGTGCCAGGTACCTAATTTTGTGTACTTTGTAGGACAAGAATAATGTTTTCATTTTTTTATCTTGTCTAAACAATATTAGTACAAACTTCTATTCTCAATGAACTAAGACAAAGTAGCTATATCTATCCTAACTCATATATATATATATATATATATATATATATATATATATACTCTTTATACATATATACATGTACATATATATATATATATACTCTTTAATGTTTCTAATACTAGGAAAAAATATACTATCTCTTATAAGTAGATTGTAAGTCAAAGATACAGTATGAATCATAAAAATTGTAATTAAATAATGAAATTAAATCAGAAAATTAAATACTAATTAAAATTAAATTAAATATTTAAAAAAATTCCAAAATTCAAATCAAATCATGATTCCAACTTAGAGGCCAGAATGTTGTGTGTTATATGTATGAATCTGTAATCAATTCAGAGTTCTCACATAGTATTTAAATAGGGTAATATATACAACAATATCAACTAAGAAAAAGTTTCCATGGTAGTAAATAATTATTAAGAATGAAACATAACATAAATACTAGAATGGCAAATGTATGACCAGAACTTCTAACAGTCTGGGGATAATATATTACACAAAGTTCTAGTATGTCGTGTGCATGGACTGTATCCACGATGCTCACTGGTTGTCAGGTGTCACTTGTGAGACTGAACTGATATTTCCTTGATATTCACCCTGTAGAACCAGACAGAATCATAACCCATAGGGTGTAGAATATGCTGATGGACATATTCTGCTGCTGTATACAAATAAATAGTTGAAAGACTGCTTTTGTATGCCTCTTTTTCTCCTGTGTTTAATTGTTTGTCTTATTTGGTAGGTTCTTTGCATTTTCCTTCTTGGAGTTGTGGTCATTTTGATCCCTCTTTAGAATATCTTTTAGTAAATTGTGAAGGGTTGGCTTTGTCATCAGATTCTTTAGTTGTTCTTTGTGATGCAGGTATTTCACTGTTCCACTGAACTTGAAAGAGGGTTTTGCAGGGTATATCAGTCTGGGCTGGAGTTTGTTTTCTTGCAAGACTTGAGGTACTTTGCTCCATGTTCTTCTTGACTTGATGGTTTGTAAACAGAAACCTGCCATTATTTTCATGGGTTTTCCTTTAAATGTGATGCATTTCTTTTCTCTAGCAGCTTTTAATATACTGTTCCTGTGCTGAATTTCTGGGATCTTGATTATTATACGTCTGGATGTGTTTTTAGCTGGGTTGATGTTATTTGGAGTTCTATATGCTTCAGTTATGTGAAAGTCAAATTTTTCCCTCCCTCCAAAAAAATTCTCTCCCCATATTTGGGAAGTTTTCTCCTGTAACTTCTGCCCATATTCTTTACATATCATTTGTACAGACTCCTTCTATCTCATCGATGCCTATTATTCTGACGTTGTTTGTCATCGCATCATGTTGTAGATGTTGAAATTTTTTTTTTTTTTTTTTTTTTTTGGTTGCATCCCAATTGTTTTTACGAGATCTTTTCTTATCTCTTCACTAGCTGCAATGGTGTCTTTGAGGTCTGAAAGTTTATTTTCCTTTTCATTGAAATGATTTGACCAGCTTGTGATTGAGGTTTTACGTTCCTGTATAGCACTTTGAATCTACTGCATACATTCTATTACTGTCCTACACTGATCATTCAAGAATTCCATCATTTTTCTATTCTCTCTTTCTTTTTTTTTCAACACTGTCTTCTTTAGAAGCACTTAGTACTTCTTTTATTATAGGCATTATTATTATTATTATTATTATTATTATTATTATTATTATTTTGTCTTTTTGAGACAGGGTCTTGCTATGCAGCTCAGGCTGGCCTTGAGCTCATTTTTGTAACCCGGGATGGTCTCAAACTCGTACTGACCCTCCTGCCTCAGCCTCCCAAGTGCTGGAATTACAGGCGTGCACCACCACGCCTGGCTGGTATTATTATTATTATTATTTTTCTACTTCAGAAATTATTTCTGATCTGATTTCCTTTCTGTAGTTGTTTCTTTACTTTGGATGCTATTATTTCAGAGATTTCAGGTCTAGGATTTCCAATTTCTTCTATGCTATTGTCTCCTACATTTGTTCTGGATGGGCTCAGGGCCTGAGAGTGCATTTTGCTCTTTCTGTTTGTCATTTTATATAGCTCTGCCTTCTGATGTTTGGTGTAGAGCTTTGGTAGAGTTCTTATCTTAGCACCAGATCTGGATCTACCAAGTTCAAACTGGTCCAGGTGAGTGTGGCTTGGATCTGGCTGCTGAGCTCCACTTCTTCCTGTTGCAGCCCTTGGAAGTGAACCTGCTGTGCCACTCTGGCAAGATGTTCTGCTCCTGGATCAGCTGGGTGGGTCTTGTCTCCTGTCTCTCTACTGGGAATTCTGTGGCACTTTTCCACAGTGGGCCTGTCTAATGGATGAAGTTCCCCCCACATGCCGGACTTTGTTACTGGGTCAAATGAGTTTTTGGTGGGCCCTGGGTGGTCTCACTCACATGCTAGGCTTCCTTGCTAGGTTGAATCAAAGTTTTCATTTTTAAGTGACTGAAAAAGAAGCTTTTGTAACACTTCACTATTTTATAAAAAGTTTAATTTCATGTAAATCAAGCTGTATTAGAATGTGGTGACACCCATTATATTACATCCTGGCTGTGGTTTCATATCTGCTGTAACTGCAGAGTTTAGCAGATATCAAGGAGATAATGTAGCCAATGAAAATGATGGCACAGGTGTGAGCCTTTGTCTGATCATACCAAAACACTCCATATCGGAAAGCAGCTTAAGGAAGAAAAAGGACTGAAGAACCAGGCTATAGGTAGAGAAGACTGAGATTTATCCTATTGAGATGACTGAACCAGTGAGCTCACTGGATTGTACTAGGTGAAAGCAGTGAGGACGGGTAAGAAGGCCTGCCACACACTCTCCAGTACCTCACTGGGGTGTCCTCAGATACAAGGTGTCTCTGGGTCCTTGTTGTACTCAGGGCAGATTTACTCATACCTATGTAATTATGATATTTCACAGATATCAAACACATCACGATTTTATTATAGCCCAAGTGTATGAAACCTCTAGGTAAAATTGAAAGCATATATAGAATACAATACAATATGTAAATATATATGTAAATGCATATTCTACATATGTAAATGTGTGCATACATATTTCATCTCTCTTCTGTTTGTGTGTGTCTCTCTCTGTATTCTCTTTCTTTCTATTTACAGATCTGTTGCTTATGTTAGGGATATATTGTGTTCAGATTTCACCAACAACTTTTTTTAAATTAATTTAAATAAATCTTTTTTTTTTTTTTTTGATAAGTAGTATAGAGTCCACAGGGTCTCAGTTCACAGATAGGACACATGGTGATCCTCCTGTTTTCAGCCTCCCAAGTGCTGAGATTACAGGCACATGTCACCACGCCAAGTGACAGTCACCATCTCAGCATGCCCTGGGGGTACAGCAGGTTGGGGATTGAACCTCCAGCCCCTGTGTCTGCCTAAGCAGGCACTTTAATCCACTGAGCTATCTAGCTGGCCCTAAAGAAATAATTCTTGATAGAAGAACTTAAGCATTCATATGCTTTTGGAATTCCAGCTGTAGGGTCATACTCCACGCATCATACACTCATGCACAGCAGGCCAGTTTGAAAAGAACCATGTATATGTATGGAGTACTTACTGTAAAATTTGCATTACTCCGATTTTAAGGCAGGAATACATGGATGTTGATTAATATATATCTGATATGTTTTATAGAAAAATAATTTATAGAGAAATAATTTAACCTTGAATTTAAGCTTGACTATTGATAAAAAGGCTATCATTTCACTTGTTAAAGAACACCAACACCACTTACCTTCTTCATTAAGCATTTTTAGTGTTAAGCAAAGATTTTATTTTACCTAATCCTTAAAAGTGACTTTGTGAGAAGGTATTAAATCTCAGTTTTAAAAAAAGAGTTGGTAATACCAATAAATGTAACCATATTTTCCCCTTCAAACTTAGGTATTCTATAAATGATAAAAGCCATTGAGCTCTAGTCTGTACATTTTCAAACTTATGCTCTTATGTTAAGAATAAAGTTAATGTCCCTAGCTTCTCTGCTCTATGTAACGAATATCACTTAGGTCATATTGCATGTGTCTAATAATTGTCTTCTTCTATCTGTCTATCCTTAAACACATCTGCAGCCGATCCCTCCGTTTCCGTAGCCCGCAAGGTTAGGCGGCCCAGTTTCGCAATGCCAGCATTCTTCTTGGTAAAGACACGTGGCAGAGTAACAGCTGATACTGCAGAGCTAACCTTGAAGTCATGCGGTGTTAAATCAGTCTGACTTAGACTTGTTTTTTTCACCCCCAAGGTCCCTTTTATTCTGTCGTACAATTTGCTGTCAAACTAAATGATGCATTTAAATAGAATGACCAGAGATAATGACTAAAACAAGGGAGAGGCCAGGACAATTGCTGCTGTAATGTCACTATGACCCAAATGACCCTGCTGTGTTAGGGCTGTGATATAAAGGATGTCAAGCTATAGTAAGGTACTACTGGTTCTGAGCCACATAATAGGAGTTTATAGCTGGGTGGCCTTCTCCAAACGTGTCCTGAGGTGTGTATTTGTTATACAATAGGGTCAGGACTGATCATAATATCAACTAGAAGTAGAATGAAGGAACAGTGTATGCCAGTGATCATTAAATTGAATGATTTAAAATCTGTTCCACACTTGAGCTATGTAGTATGGAAAAACAGAAACACAAAACCGAAGTGAGTAAATTGGAATTGAAGAGCCACTCATCAGGTGTCTTTTTCAAAATTAAATTGAACTTTTGTGGTAGAAAAAAATCAGCTGCGTATCTTCCAGAGTACTTAGAAATCTCGCAGAATCATGTCTTCCCCCTCCTTCGCTTCCTCCCTTTCCTTCTCCTCCCA